>JAKSZT010054262.1:2454099-2507355 GCA_026826555.1 Tolypeutes matacus | reverse complement strand
AAAGGAAAGGAAAGGAAAGGAAAGGAAAGGAAAGGAAAGGAAAGGAAGGGAAAGGGAAGGGAAGGGAAGGGAAGGGAAGGGAAAGGAAGGAAAGGGAAGGAAAGGGAAGGGAAGAAAAATTATATATCACAAACCTTCACAATAAAGCAATCCTTAGGGTCCATGTTACAGAAGTAGGTACATGGAATAGGTAACGTTTTAGCTGCTAATATCTGCATTGATAATGTTTATACAGTGAGAGGCCATCTGCTGCAAGAACATTTGTACATATTAATGGGCCCTGAGCTTGCAATGATATATTTTACATGCAGAGGCATGTCAGAAATTTGTAACAGATCAAATATGTGGACCCGTAATAGGAATCCCATTATCATGTTAACCATAATCTGAACATTTGGTTTTCTGATGATTTTACTGTAAAATTTTATCTATTTTAGAGCCCTCTTAATTTCCACATCTTCTCTGATCACTCTTGACCACATTATTCTTTTTCTCCTCTGATTATATTCTATAATATGTATTCTCTATGCTTCTCATTTGCCATCAATAACCCTGTTTTACTATTTAACTAGTTCACCAAGGATATCGTCACCTTTACCAAATAATTTTTAAGTTCTCCAAATCAGGGAGCAGGTCTCCTCTCTTTGGCATCCACATGGCACCCAGAACCCTAGTACTCATCAATAATGGTAACTTTTGAAGTGCTAATACTAAGTATATCCTGGATATTTGTTTGTGTAGAACTGTTGCTAAAATATAATACAAATATATAAAGCATAAGACATTTTCTTGTTTGCTAGTTGCTTCCCGCAGCCCCACTCTCTGCACATTAATCTATTTTTTTCATAGCACCCATCGCTATCTAAAATTGCTTGTTTATTTCTTTTCTTGTTTTTCCCATCTCCTTCACTGGAATCTAAGCTCCATGAGGGCAGGGACCTTTCTGCCTTGTTCAAATCTGTATCCCCAATGGCTAAAATTGTGCCTGTCTATAGTGGGTGCTTAAAAAGTGCTAATTTTCCCTTTGCCACCCCATTTGGAATGGATACCTTATTGGGATTAGATTCACAGTGTTACAAAGGCATTTGGAGATCACTTAATCTTTCTGCCTACCCAGAACAAGAATCCATTCTGTAACATCCCTGAGAGATCCTCATGTCCTCACTGAGTGCATTTTTCTGGTGCCAGGAGGCTCATCTCACATGAGGCTACCTAAGCCATTGTTGGATAGCTCTTGTTATTAAAAAGATCTTTCTTATAATGGCTTGAAACCCATTGTTGTTACATTCACCACGGATTCTAATACTGCTCTATAGAACTAAAAAACAGGTCAATTTCTACATAATTGCTCTTCCAATATGTTTATACACACACAAACACACGCACATTTATTTTCCTATTAGAATGAAACATTACTGACAATGTTCGTTAACTCGTGTAGGGACATCAGAAAGAAACAATCCCTGCTTTCATGTCCACGTAGTCAAATGGGAGAGACAGATAATTAAACACATTATGTTCATAACACGTGTTAAGCACAGTGCTCAAATAAGAAGTACAAGATAAAACCAACAGCAATAATAAAATATGGTCCAAAAGAGAGGCGGCCCCAAGTTGTGCTGATTCAAAAACAGATGTACAAAGTAACACCCTCCTGTGTCCCACAGGATCTACATTACTTAGAAACACCTCTGAAATTGGATTGCGGATTTCTTCTAGATGTGATCACACATTGACTCTGGCTCAAAGTAGCCACAGGGCAAAAAGAGAGCTTACCAAATAGAGAAGGGTACATTTGGTATACATTATAAATGACATTAGACCTTACTATCTGCTAGAATTTCATTGTGTTCTAATTTTTATGTGGTGTCATACTCTGTGGCCTCACAAAAAAAGTAGATTGACTAAATCTGGTTTCATATTTTCCTAATAAAATTGTGTGATTTCTAGACCTTGCTTACTTCTGATATGTACATCTGGTTTCCTATTGCAAAGGCTTCCTCTATAAACATTTAGATTATTAATCAAATGAATAGCTTATTGTACTAAATAATGCTTATCAGCCCATATCATGCCAGGTTGTTGATCAAAAAATTGTGAATGGAGATGCTTAGATGTTATGATAGATAGATATAGGTAGACTTTATCCATTTGCAGGAGGAAAATTAACTGCAGGTATTTTTCCCCAAAAATTTATTACACATTTTCAATCTCACTGAATTTGTTTTCAAACGTGTGTGCCTCTTGTCACTCATACTGACACATGTCATTCTCTTTGACATTCCAATTCTTTCAACACAAACTCATGCTCTTTTACACAGTTTGCCTCTTTTTTTCCCTCTCTCTTTATGAACCTAATCTGATCCTTGTTATGGAATCCAAGTGGTCCTGGAATTATATGGAAAGAGTGACTTCTTCACTGTGAGGTACTTACAGCTCTTGTCATTACACAGATTTTAGGCATAGTTACAAAACAGCAAAGGTAATATATAAAAGGAAAAAAAAGCTGGGGTGATGGATACAAGAAAAACCAGCTACACGTAAAGGCCTTTAGTAATTGTGGTAGATTGCATTTTCCAAACACGGCCACAACAATATCACCCAATCCACTAGCTCTTCTCAAACCTTGCCCCATCAAGAGGATGTTTAATGCACAGCTTTCAGAGCAGTGTAGGCTGAGTTTCACAATTCTCTGTTCATCTAGAAGGGTCCTCCAGGTGGTACACCTGCTAGTTAACTATATAGTATTGATATTGTATTATGGCAGTGTCTATACTTATGGTTTTTGTTGTTGTTGTTTTTAGTAGGCACTGGGGATTGAACCCTGGATCTTGTACATGGGAAGCAGGTGCTCCACCAACTGAGCTACACTCACTCCCCATGCTTATGTTTTTAACATGTTTTGTTAAATATCATTGCACTTTAAAATAGGCATCACATTAGTATAA
Source organism: Tolypeutes matacus (assembly GCA_026826555.1). Lineage (NCBI taxonomy): Eukaryota > Metazoa > Chordata > Mammalia > Cingulata > Chlamyphoridae > Tolypeutes > Tolypeutes matacus. The sequence goes on along the minus strand of JAKSZT010054262.1, from coordinate 2,504,407 downwards.
TCTCTTAAAAATCAGCATCCATCTTTCATTAAATCTAGCAAGAGATTTTATTATAATGCCACATAATGGCAAATGGTCAGATGGAGGCTTTTAGAGTCTTTTTAAGTGTACAACTTAAAAAACTCCTGACACAAAACAGAATGCGTCTTTTAGGATCATTTCAGCAGCAACTAACAGAAACCCCTAAATCAAATTGGCTTAAACAAACAGGAATGTAACGATCTCAAGAAATCCAGAGCTCAGGAATCTGCAAAGATGGCTTGGGCTCTTTCCCTCTCTTTGGTCTGCCTCATCCTTACAGTGGTGGCAGAACTGCTGCAGCAGATCTAGGCAACATATCTCAATGAGCAGTGTCCAGAAAGGACTGTCTCTTCCAGTGAATTCTTACTTGTAATGAGAAACGTCAACATTCAACATTCATTAATTCAGTAAGTATTTGTTGAACACCTGTTAAGTGCCAGGCAGTATTCCAGCTACTTGAACTGCAGCTATGAGAAAAACAGACTTCCCCATATATCTCACTGAACATAAATGGATCACATGGCCAATGTGGAAAGAGAAATGGGACCCCTATGTTTGATTGAGACCAATCCAAAAAATTCCAGGGAAATAGATCCTTCTCTCCTGATTCATATGCGGAAGGGACAGACACTTGAATAAATTGGGGATCTTTCAGCAAGGATTCCATGGGGAAAGGATATTCAGTAGGCAAACAACAGAATCTGCAAACAGAATTTATAAGAATATGTTGTTATTCAATTTGTGAAGACTATGTAATAATGTAGAAATGCTTTTATATGTAATGCTAAGTTTAAGTAACTGGGATTTTTAAAAATGTATATATAATATGATCACAACTATGTTTTTTAAAATCTTAGTATATCTAAAAAGACCAAAAAGTAATACTAAAATATTAGCAATATATTGCCTGTAGTTTGGACAATAGAACTCTTTTTGTGTTTGTATTTTCTGTTTATGTTTCCATTTGTTCCTTAATTTTTAAAATGAGCCTGTTCTTCTTTAAATAGTCCTTTGAATAAAAAATAATTTCTTATCAACTGTGTTCAGCTACATTATCTACTGCCTAATCCAAATCAAATAAAACAAATTTATGGAGCCTGAAGTTCCCCTAGTCTCAGATCATAGCAATGACATCTCTCTTTTTTTTTTCAGTACATCCAGCTCAACCAAGAGACAAGCAAGTTTAAATAAAGAACTCCTCTGCCAAGAATCTCTAGCTCAATAATCAGCAATATTTTCTATTTTAGAGCTCTCATATTTATCATTGATTAAGATGATTATAAATTCATTAAATACATATTCTCACAACTATACTTGGTTTTGGTTAATGGCAATATATCTCATGCTCAAATTAAATGATTTACAGGGAATTAAGGTTTAGAGTATAAAGAGAAATAAAAACACTTTGTCCAAGCATCTATACTATTATATGCCTGATACCTGCTAATATCAAGCCTAAAAATAATTTGTATTTAGTTGGTTTCTTCTTCCATTACTCTTTGGTTTCAATTGTCATGGGGACTCATGTTGAAGGAGCTAGTTATGACCTCAAAGGTAATTGGGAGGCATACATTCTCTTGGGAAGAAAAAACTATGAGGATGAAAGGCAGCAAGGTTACTTTCTACCACTAGAGTCAGGATAATTCACAATATACACCCAGGGAGAAGTGTTTGCAAGCTAAAAAAAAAATGTATATCACACTTCCTCAGCTGCACTAACACACCTATACTCACGAGCAGGACTCAACCAAAGACTTTTAAAAGGTAGTTATAGAAGATGAAACATTCAGACATTTGATTTTTAAAAGTGCCTTTACTGATGAAGCTGCAGAGAGCAAAATCTCATGCCAAGTGTAAATTGATGATCACGTGCATGTGTCTAGATGTAGAAATGTGTTGGCTGTTGACCTCTCAAAACTGTTTGCAGGAACACCGTGAGTACTGCTTTGCCTATCAGTTTGACACCAAAACAGCTCAGAGCTGATAGGATTCTTCATCAATCACCTTGATCACAATGGCTGTATGGACAGGGGATTTAAGAGAGCTGATCTGCTCTGTCACTCTGGGCTATGTGAAGAATATTGTTCCTTTTTTCTTTCTTACTTTTCTTTAGGCCACCTCATCCATCAACCAAACTACACAACAATTGAGACCTAAACCTGAAAAAAAAAAAAAGTACATATAATGGTACTTGGTTAAATGATTAGGCACTGCTAAATGCACAAGGAATTGGACTAGCCATTCAGTTTGATTTAAAGAATTAGTTCGCCAGTTGTTAAATACTCATGTAAACAAATGAGTATTATGTATCATGTAGCTGTAGTCTCTGGAATAGACAGAGATCTTAAATATTCAGTGTAACAGGATACATTTTCAAAATTAAAACCAAGACTTTGAAAGTTTTGAATAACTATCCTGAATGAATCAGAAAAGAAAAGGTGAATATAGAAAATAATTTTCCTAAGTTAAGGTTTAAAATGCAGCCCAGACGCAGGAATTTGTAGCCGTTAGGCCCAAGATAATGCACGAGAAGTGAATGAGATGTGTCTGTCCGAGATGTGGCAATGCAGCCCGAGAAACACAAATAGCACAGCTTCAGCAGTCCCGAGGAACAACCGGTGAGGCTTGGAGGGCTCTGACACCTTGGAGGTCACAACTCCATCTGAATTTAAAGGTGCCTTATTTTGTCTTTTACATCCGTGAATATGATTAAACTCCTGCTGTTGTGCTAAATTTCCAAGATTGTAAAAAGTCAAGGGAATTAAAAAGGTCACTGCAGTATTTCATTTCACTAGCAAATCTGTGGAATAATGTTCTAGGAGGACACAGGAAATTGCTTGAAAAGAGAACCTGTATCCAAACTCTAGAAAACCTGAGGGCTCATAGGAGGGATACGGAATACCCTATCAAGTGTGTAGGTAAAGTTGGGATTCCATTTTAATAGTACAAAGAAGATAGCTACTGCTCACTGTGAAGCTCTGCCAAGTGTTAGTTACAATCTCCAAGTCTTTCTGTGAACACCCGAAGTTATTTCAAAAATGTTAACTCCAGACCTTAGAATCAAAAATAATTAAGCATAGACCTTCTTGTTTTAGTATAATACCACTTGCTTATGCAACTAGAAGTAAAGTTTTAGATGTAAATATGAAATTAAGAAAAAGTGAGCTCAGCAAAGATGTCCATGAATAACAATCTGCATTCATTTAGGACAAAATGTAAAACACTTCATAAAAATATATAAGATGGAAAAATATTCATGTAGGCCTATAATAAAAATAATACATGTGTACTTTGAATTCTGTTAATACTCTCATTAGCAATATGATATTTTGAAATTCAAGTTATTTTAAGGACATCCAGTAAACAGATCCATGCAGAAAGATTGCCTAAAGTTTATCCTAATTTAGTGCCCACACAACATGAAATATCAACACAAAATATGTTCAAAATAAGTTAATATTCATGATGTTTGATTAGACAAAATGTAAAAATCTTCTAAATCTTTAATATTTTTGAATTTTGGATGGAATTTTTCAGGTTTTCCCAGAATAAATGGTATCGCTTTATTAGTAGTCAAACATTTATTGAAAACTTAAAATGTGTCAGACAAGTGCTTTGTAGGTATCTCTTATTTATTTTTCTCAGAAAATCCTATGGAAGAATATTATCCCCATTTTACAGTTAACAAACTGAGATATAGAGAAGCTAAGCTACTTGGAAGAGATACATGATAGAGGTGGTTCTTAATTGGTGTACCTATCTATAAAGACACAGTTCAAATCACAGACCATAAAGTACTTCACACAGTAAGTTTGGTGTACCAGTAACATTGTTATGAAAACATCTGATGGCATGCAGGTGAACAATTTTTTTGGAAACGTTTTAAAAATCCTTTAATTAATCATAACATCAAGCGTTTGACTATTAAAGAATATATAGTAATTGTATTATTTAATATGGCTTTGGTGAGCTAAGAGTTTACATTAGAGTTGCAAGGCTGGATTCAACAATTTTCCTAGAACAGTCTTTTATAGTCTAAATAATGCAAAGGTCTGGGAAATGCCTGTTTATGAATTCCAAAAATAGATATTGGATTGTAGTTTGTAAACTGGTCTGTTCCTCTAGGCATATTAGATTGTATTAAATTCAGAGGTTTCACTTTTACTTGATTAAATTATGATGAGGGTTTTGATTTGGCCATGTCAGTAGGACATTGAGTCCCCATCCACTTGGTGGATGGGGAGTCACAGAGAAAACAGCATGGCAGAGGAGAGAGTTTGAGTTTTGATGCTGGAACCCTGGGAAGTAAACACACAGGAGAAGAACACAGAGGAATAGAGATGGCTCCATAGACATGGGAGAGGCCCTGGGAGGAGAGAGAGCCTGATAGTCTACAACTGACCTCCTAGAAAAGAACAGAGCAGCTGAGCCCAGAGAGAAATGAGCCCCGGGAGGGAGATGAGAATTATCCCAGCCTACAGATGAGATTGGAAGAAACTGAGACCACACAGTCTTAGGAGGAAGAGAAAGGCTCAACCCTTGTAGATACTGGCAGCCATTTTGCTCCAACACATGGCAACAGACTTTGGTGAGAGAAGTAACTAATGCTTTATGGCCTTGTGACTGTACACTTCTACCCCAAATAAATACCCTTTTAAAAGACAACAGATTTCTAGTATTTTGAATCAGCACCCCTTTGGCTGACTAATACATTCACCAAAAGTATTAATATATATTCATTGAATAAGACACTATATGAAATTATATGGAAAGGGAGTTGGTACAGTTCTTCCCTTGAAGAGCTTACAAACCAATAGACCAACCTCATGCACAATAATACATATGATGAAACCAAGGGGAATTGAGTACTGCTGTAATTGTGCGCAACACAAAATAAACATTCTTTATAGACACAGCCCTTGATACTGTACCTCACAGAACCACAGGAAGTTCAATCTGCCTGTTTCCTTTTGGTGGATTGTCTCAACGTAGAGGTGTCACAATAACTCCCAGCCTTGGATCAGCCTTGGAATCCTTGGCTTCCAGGACACCACTCTCCTGGTTCTTTCCCTACTTCACTAGTAGTTCATTCTCAGCCTCCTTTGCTGGATTCTTCCTCAACCCCCTGACCTCTTCAGGCTGGAACTCCCTGAATGGTCCCGAGACCTCTTTTCTTTCTATGTTTCCTTTCTTGTTATTATCTTCTAGTCCATTGACTTTAAATGCTGTCTTTAAATTTTTTTTTTATTTTAGAGAAACTTTAGAGTACATAAATATTATATAAAAAAATATAGGGGATTCCCATATGCCCCACTCCCTCCTCCTCCCACACTTTCCCACTTTAACAACATCTTTCATTAGTGTGGTACATTTGTTACAATTGATGAACACATACTGAAGCATTGCCACTAACTGTGGATTACAGTTTATACTATAGTTTACACTTTGTCCCATGCAATTTTGTAGGTAATGAAAAAATATATAATGGCTTGTATCCATCATTGCAACATCATGCAGGACAATTCCAATGTCCTAAAAAATGCCCTCTTATTATGCCTATTTTTTGCTCTCCCTCCCCTCAGAATCTCTGGTGGCCACTGCTTTTATATCAGTGATTCAAGTTCTTCCATTGCTAGAATCACAATAAGTACATAGTAGAATAATAGTAAGTTTACTTTAGTCCATTGTTCATCCCCCAATCCTGAGGATTTGGGGGTGGTGATGCCCACTCTGTCTCTGATTGAGAGGGGGCTTAGATCCCATGTGGAAGATGGAAGGAACTATCTTGCTTGCAGTAGGAGAATCTCTTTGTTCCTTGGGATGGGCATTGTCCAATGAACTGGAGTGTAGGTTTTGCAACTCTTCTGTGATTCAGGGTCCAACTGGTACATGGATGGACAAAAGATTTAAATCTCTTGGACATACACCTATCAAGTATAGTACTAACTACAGGTTCTAATAGAAGGGGCAGAAGAGCCATGTGTATGGAAAAAAACAAATGAGTCCCACTCTCACACTGGGGAGCATAAATACCAAGGTAAGGCCCACTTGCAAGGCACCAAACTCCTGAGCTGTCTGCCCTGCCTATGGTGTCTGGAAGTCTCTAGAGCCCTCAGGAGCCCTGCTATTTGAGGCACTATTACTGTGGCAGTCAATGAGATCCTGCTGAAACATGCATAAGCATAACCTCTGGAATGACCTCCTGACTCACTTTGAAATCTCTTAGCCATAAAAACTCATTTGTATTTACCATTTCCTCCTATGTCCAAGGTCTTTTTCCAGGTGCATTGCTATTTGGCATTTGGTAATACTCCCTCAGTGCCAGGGAGGCTCATTCCCAGTAGTCATGTCCCATGCCACTGGGGAACATAGTACATTTATATGCTGAGTTTGGCTTAGACAGAGTCCACATTTGAGCAAGAAGGATGCTTTCAGGAGGTAACTCTTAGGCAGTATATAATACTAAGCTAAGTTTCAATTTCAAAAGAAAAGATTCATAAGTAAAATAATCAATATTAAGGGCTCAGTGTAATGGTCTGTCCTCCTTCACTAGGCACTGCCCCTGTACTCAGGGGATTCTTGCTTTTCCATTAGAGAATGTGGCATAACTCCCCAGGATGGGAATTCGATATTCTTTCAGTTACTGTGTGGATCTCCACCCACCATGACAATGCTTGAACATATTCATATGCCTTAGAGACATGCCCCAGATGAACCCCCTCCCATGTATTCCTCCATTGCCAATGCCCCACACCAATGATCCTCCTCTTAAATGCTATTTTTATGCTCTTCTTTCCTGTCCAGATTTCTTCTCTGAACTCCAGATTCTTATACACCACTGCCCAAGTGACATGTCCACTCGCAAGCTTAACAGGCAACTCAAACTTAATATGCACAAAATAGAAATACCATTCTTTCCCCTAAATCCAGCTTCTCTAATAAATCCTTCTCAACTCAGGTCATTGTGACACCTCCCTTCCAGTTGCTCATGCCAAAGCCCTTCTTGTCCTCTCACATCCCGCCTCCAATCCATCTGAAAATCAGTTGGCTTTATCATAACTTGACCATTGCAAGTCCTGTCTATCAAGCTACCATCATTTCTTGCCTGGATTCTTGCAACAGCTGTTAACATGTCTTCCTGATTCCTCCCTTGCCTCCCTTCAGTCTATTCCCAACAGGGCAGCCAGAATGATCCTTTTAAACTGTAAGTTATATCATTTCACACCTTTGTTTAAAATTCTCCAGGGCCTTCCCATTTCCTCAGAGTGCATGACAGTCTTCACAGTAGCCTGTAAATTCCTGCAAGGCCTGTGCCTTCCCCACCCCTGGCCAGCCTAACCCTCCCTGCTGTTCCTTGAATGTGTTAGGTACCTTCCATCTTCAGGGGTTTTCATATGCTGTTCCCTCTGCTTGGACTATTTTTCCCCAGAATAAGGGGTGGCTCACCGCCTCCCCACTCCACATCTTTTCAGGTCTTGACTTAATATCATCTATTCAGTGAGGCCTCTGGTGATCATCCTACTTAAATTTGCACATAAGCACACCCCACCCCCTTCAGTGCTTTAGTTTTCTCCATAATACTCATGACTATCCAACACTTTTTAGTTTCCTTATTTATTTTATTTATGTCTATCTCCCCCAAATGAGCAGGATTTTGTTATTTCTGTTTTGTTAGCTGTTGTATGCCTGGTACATGGTAGCATTCATGATATATGATGGGTTAATTTATCATTTATTTATTCATGATCTAAGTTTATCAACAAGATCAACTGTTGATTGGGTCAGCAACTATTCAATATATAAAACAAGATGAACATGAGCATTAAACTAATTATCCATTTTTCTCTCTATGATATCTGGTGACCTACGGACTGCATAAATAAACATGAACTATTGTTTGACAAAACTGACAGATACTTTTACAGTTATATGAAAAAAAGAATCAGAGCAAGGTGTTGTCCCTGGTTTACTTGAGGTGAGATGCTGAGACAAGGACTTGGGTGAAGGTAGTCTGTGTGGGAAGTGATTCTGGGAAGTTCAAGTGAGGCAGCAAGAAGAACAAGTCAGGAAAAGTGGAAAAGCCAATCAAGGACTCAACATTAGCAAGCACTGTGGGAAATCGGGGCTTATTCTCACTGGGGACCCTCTGAAGAATCTTGAAGAAGAAGTGGAAAGCTGGGGCATTTATCCACAGACACCTGTCCACCATTATTGACAAGTTTCCTGGGGGGTGAAAACTCTTCCACACTTCTAAGCTGTACCTATGCACATACTGAGCAGACTGTGAAGAAAATACTAAGGCAGGAAATTTGAGAGTGCCTGCAATAGAAATACTCTCAGTGTGCATAGAATGGTACACCTCACTTGCTGTGAAATCAGAGGAAGACAGAGAGGTGCAACCAGATGTATGCAGGCTCTTGGAATTATTTTTCAAATCCACCCATTCCCTCACCTTTTCCTTCCTTCTACTTCAATTTCAATTTTAATTTCAGAGAAAGTAGATTTGTCCAAAGGCGTAGAGTAGAATATGTAAAGTCAACTAAACTATCCAGGAGTTTAGACTATAATTTTGACCTTATTTTCCTGCCACTTAACCAACTGACTTAACTAGTATGTGGCTACAGGGATTTTCAGGAGAGGCAGCTTTATTGAGGTATATTTGACACAGAACGAAGTGTACATATTTAGAGTATAGACTTTGATACATTTTGACATATTATATACTTTGGGAATCATCACTACAATCAAGACAATGAACATAACCATCACTTTGTTTCTTTATTGTTTTTAGACACTGTAATGAATTACTTTCCATTGTTCTTATTTTTATAAAGAGTATGATTAGGCAGATGGAATAGTTAACTTCCTTTTCCATTACTGCTGCATTTCATTTCCAACAATGTATGAATGAAAAAGGTCATGTGAACTTTAGCATCACATAGACCTGGTTTGAATATTTGTTCCGTCTCCCAGGTACTGGTTGTGGGGCCTTGGCCAGCCCCTTAAACATACCTCATTTCTATGTTTGTAAAGCATTGTTACTAAGCCTATATCAGCATATTGTAGGGATTATAGATGAAAGTCAAGCACTTAGAAACATATCTAGCACACAATAGATGCTCAATAAATGGTTTTATTTTTCTATCTCACTATTACTATAAGGTTTGAAATATTTTCTACTGGGTAGTTATTCAACTTAAAATCTAAATGTGTAAAGCTTTGAGCTCTTGAAGGAGAGAAAGCTGCTTCAAAATTCCAATAATAGAATATGAAGTCTTACAATAATTCTCCCTTTTCCTCCCTTTTTCCTTTGCAGGCACCTAGCTAGTGACTTATACAGCCAAGTGGTAAATTCTGTTCTCACAATGCTATTGTCAGGACCCAAGGATACTGTTACAACTTTTCCTTATTAGAGTATAAGTCGCACAACTTGTATTAGCATAAGCCCTGAGAACATGATTTGACTCATAGTTTTATTTGTTTCTTTATGGCGGTATTTTTGTATATAAAGCAGTGAGATACATATATGGCAGGTACCAAACTTGGTATCAGACTTAACTGGGAAGCTTTTAAAAATAACAAGCTGGGATCCAGCAATCAGTATTTCTAAGAAGTTCACCTCAAATGATACAGATGCCCTAGAAAATAGGGCATTTCTAAAGCATCACACTAGTTAGGTTACAGTTGCAGAGAAAGCCCGTGGAATACTAGAATATTCACAAAGCCTGTTTGTTTGTTTGTTAATATGAATGAGAATGGCGGATCTTTCTGCAACATGAAAATGGAAACAGTGATGTTTAAGCAAAACTTTGGACTGTGTGGCCTGAATAGCCAGCCTCATCTGCCCTTATGCTGGCAGTTTCCAGATCCGTGGACTCGGGTGCTGTTACTGGAAAAGCACAAACTCTGCTAGCAAAAAGAGTTAATTTCCTTTTCTTTTGTATTTCGGGCTCCTGTTAACGCTAATATAATAGTGAAACCTAGCTTTGTTTAATATTAACTGATGAATTTTCTAAGCCTTTCAATTTGATCTTTAAGTACTCAAGAATTTAGCAGTTATCTGCAGTTTACTCAATCCATTTTTATGCCTACCTGACTCACATCTCATGCAGGTCTAATGAGAACCAAGAAGCCCCTTATACCACATAACCTGATTGTTTCTACCGTAAACATGCATTGGATAAAGATGGAAAAGAACTGTTTGACATTAAATCCGTCAAACTCAAACACCTCAGATAGAAGATATATGTTGGTAACTAATGACTTTCATATTGCAGTATAAGTTCTTTCAGACTCAAATAACCATCTAATGAGAGTTAACTGGATTTTTAGATGATTTTTTTCATGTGATAGAGAAACCCAGAGCAAAGTTAAGTCCTGTGGGAAACAGGAAATGGTGTATAACCTCAAATTGTATTTTAAGTTGGCCTCCCTATATGAATAAATATTGCTGAAGACAGGGGCCCATTCATATTTGTAGCCCAAACACCTAGCAGATGCTTAACACATACTATGTACTCAATAAATATTTCTTGAATTAATTAATTCATTACTGACAATTTAATGAAGTGAATCTTAATCTTATAATCAAACTTATATATGTATTACATACTTTAAAAGAGATCTCATAAATATGCATCAAATTTATCTTTGATGATTTTCTGCCTTCAGTCTTGTCCTCCTGTAGACAGTCCTCAATATTGTTATCAGAGAAATCTTTGATTTGAGAAAACTCAAATTTAATCAATGATCTTCCTTAAGTGGTTCCTGGGGTAAAATATAAACTCTTTCGCCTGAAATGCCAGGCTGACATAATGTGGCATTTTCCTGTACCTCCAATCACATCTTTGTTCTCTTACCTCCTAGAAGTTTAGCTGGAGTCCCAGGAAATTGCTCACCTTCTCAGGTTCTCCCAGGCCTCCTGGCCTTATCAGCTCTGCTTTCTCTCCTCCCATTTCACCTGAATCTGCTTCCTGGTCTTCAAGGCTCAGCACAAGTACCTCTGTCTCCCTGAGGTTTGCCCTACTTGCACTTGCCCAAGTTCCAGGCCATCTCGGTGAAGATCACACAGGCCCCTCTCTCCCCACGAGGAAATGCACTCCAGCAGTGCAGAAGTGGTGTTTTTTTAAATTTTTGTCTCCAATCACTACCACAGGGTCAGGTACTTAAGAAATATTTCACAAAAACTTCACTTCTTGAGGGTTTATTATGTGGTATGGTAGTTTGGGTCTTTTGTGGACCCCAGAAAATTCTGTTCTTAAAGCTAATCTATTCCTGTACATGTGAACCCACTGCAGGTGGGACTTTTTGATTAAATTATTTCAGTTAAGGGCCTTAGATTATATTGCATGACACAGGGTGGGTCTTAATCTTCTTACTAGAGTCCTTTATAAACAGAGGAATCAAACACCACATAGATGGAGTACTCTAGGGAAATTAATGAGTTGGAGGACAGCTGGAGGATAATATTGGGAATATATAACAATGATTTTAACAGTAGATGAGGTTTGTGGATAATATAAATACAGGAATGTTCTTCTACTACAAGATGTTAGAAATATGGTGATACATTGGAAAAATATAACTAATGTAATTATATAATTGTGTAATTATGCAAGCCTATAGTTAACAACAACATTGCAATGTTATTGTAGCAAAAGCAAGGTTGGAACTAAAAAAAGAATATGGGGTTTGATTTAGTGAGCTATGATATGATTAAGCATTTTTCCTCTTCTTCATTTTTTTCATTAGTAAGGTGACTTTGACTATGCCATTTAACTAATCTGTGTATCTTTCTGAACACTAGAGGAACGAGTGAGTTAGCAGTTGGGATTTGATGAGATAAAATTGCCTAGACAGAACTTTTTAGGAGTAACACTTCCATAACTTGGTGAACTGCCTTTTTCTTTAAAAAAAAATTTTTTTTTGGGATTTGAAATAAAGTTATTTTTTTAAAAGCCATATTCACAGATAAAAGCTGCAGGGACAGTGATGAACCCAGAAGCTGAGAGAGGGGCCCTGGGAGCCAGAAGCTGCAACAGAATACAGTAGCTGAGAGGAAGCCCCTTGAGCCAGAGACTGAAAGCAACTAGACCTGAGGAGACGGGAGAGAAGAGGTGCCACCATGTGCCTGATCACCCACAGCTGCAGCTTGGGGAGAAAGACTCTCTTGAGGATGCCTTGATTTGGACACTTTCACGGCTTCAGAATTGTATGCTTTTAACCTAAAAAATCCCCATTGTAAAAGCCAACCCATTTCTGGAATATTGCTCCCAGCAGTTTTTAGCAAATTAAAACAGCAAGCAATGTATATAAAGTGCTTTCTCATGGATCATCTCATTTAATACTTACAACAGTAACCCTGAAAGTGGATATAATAATTATCTCCACTTTACAGGTGAGGAAACAGAGGCATAGACAGAAACACATAGCTAGCACCATGCACAGAGACACATAGCTAGCAATGCAGGGAATACAGTATTTTTTTTTCTCTCTCTGAAGCATCACTAAAGTACAAGGGCAAAGCAAGTCTAGAGTTTGGCAAGAAAGGGTAGGCATTTGAAAATAATTATGAACCAAAGACTTCAGTGAGCTACAGCAAGTTATATAGGACAGAGTCCAGCATTGAAATTCTGGCTCTGATATGTACAGATATCAAATTCTATTAGATTCTATTCAAATCTTTTAACCTCTCTCTGTCTCAGCTCCTTCATATGGAAAATGAAGGGGAAGGTTACTAAATATTTCTTGAATGCCTACTGTGCTCCAGGCCATGCACTGTGCTAGATACTTTGCATAAATTTAGTTGAATCCTCAGAATAACTTTAAGATATAGATAATAATAACCCCATTTTGGAAATGAAAAAAGCTGCTCCAGACAGATTGACATATCTAGAAACCCTCATATTTTAAGGTCCTGGACATAGATATGAAAAAAATGACAACTGGGAAGATATTCTAAAGAAACCAAATTTATTCAGGCAATATTTTTTGTTTTAAGTAAATCAGATGTTATCTCTGATTTTAGCTTATTGGGTGAATCTAGAGAAGATCCGGAATAATTTTCATACTCAAATAAAAGTGTTAATAAAAGGCATCAAAATAACATTGTTTTAATAATGATGATTCCTATTGTTCATTCTTTAGCCTTTGTATGCCTTTGACCTGAGTTAAACTTCTGCTCTCTGTTTACTGACCCAATGTTCAGATTTGTGAATTTATCATTATCTTTGTTAAACTATAGCCAAGTTCCTATAGTGATCTATGAATCATATGGAAATCCCTCCCGATTATGGCTAGTAACTGATCTGACTTGCAGATGCAGGATAGCAGTATTTTTGTTTTTTGTTTTTTTTTAACCATACTTGCCTGTTACTACAGGATATCTCTAGCCTGTGATCAACATGCATAAAATCTTTCAATATTGTTTCTGAACCTTTTCAAAAATTAGCATGTGTGCCCCAGAAAGACAGCTTGGATATGCAGACATTTGGGCTTCTGGAAAAGTGATCTCTTCTCCAATTATAGCCTGAGAATGTTGGATTTACTAGTGTGCTGACAAATGTGCTTAAGGGTTTGGATTGCTCTTGGAAGCTGCTGAATAAATTACCATCAAGTAATTTATTTCCTTACAAAAAATGCCCTTATCCAAGGTCTATTCTTTGATCCTCATCAAAAATGTATGAATAGGGGAGTGGATGTAGCTCAGGTGGTTGAGCGCCTGCTTCCCATGTTCGAAGATCCAGGTTCAATCCCCGGACTTCCAAAAAACAAAACACAACAAACAAACAGAAAAAAACAGGGGAGCTGATGTGGCTCAGTGGTTGAGCACCAGCTTCCCACATATGAGGTACAGGGTTCAATGCTCAGCTCCAGCACCTCAAAAAAAAAAAAACAAAACAAAAAACTTATGAATAAATGGGAAAACATTGTAACTTACACATCCTTGAGGTAAGGGTATACCAAGTTGGAGAAACATACTCAAAGCTCTGGCACGTCTCTCGGAACTCTAAAAACTGAAGGAAATGAAGCTATGCAGACTTCTAGGTGTGCATGTCCTTATACACTGCAAATCCTATATTCCTACTACTCCAATGTTTTGTGGCTCAGAAAAACAAAACACAGACCTAAGAGGCTGTGATCATTTCCTCTCATGTAAGGGGGATGGATGGTGGGGACTGTCAGGTTAGCATTCTGATTTGGGGCAGAGAGATGAACATTAATATTCAAGTCCCTTAAAGTCCTTCCTAAATTTTTATAACATGGATAAAGACAATTAGACTTACAGACTTTGCATGTAAAACCTGGTTATGGAGTGGTGTGTTTGCCCTTCCTTAATGGCTGCATGAGCTCCCCTTATTACGTAGAAGCCGGAAACCCTCCAGCCACCCCCCATCCCTTCCCTGTGTGTGGTTAGTAGATTCAACATATGTGATTAATGAGAGTCAACCAAATAATAAAACCAAAGCATTCGCCCTAAGGGATTGAGCTATTCATTTGAATTATCTGTCGACAGCTAGGACAAGCTATTGGAGGGGGAGAAAAACCTACATTTTGAAGAGATTTGTAGGAAATATTTTATATTCTTCTACTGAACAATAATGGGTGTCTCGTGGGGAAAGGAATGCTCAATTTTATCTACTTTATCTTGGAAAAGAAAATTTCATTCTTCCACAAAGTAAAACAGTAGATAGAAGAAAGTAGAAACCTAAGAGCAATCATTATAAATGTTTATAGACATAACTAAAGCCTTATCTAAAGTTCATCCTGTTAAAGGACATGTTTTATGTTGTATAATTCCTCTTAGAATATCAATCTAATAAGCACCAAATGAGGCTGAAGACAATGCTGTTATAAAAAAATGGAGAAAAATGATTAAAATATGATAATTATACTGACAGCTTATATGCTCAATCTAATCAACCAAGCTTCCAATTTGTCATAATGTACACTCACTCATACATTATTGCTTAATTATAGCAACACTTCTATTTGGAGAGGTTGTCAATCATGTGAATACCCATTATTTTTCCTTTTCTTTTTTTTTTCCTATGAAGGAGCATATTTTAAGGTAGGACTTGAAGCCACTGTGCTCTTAATTTAAACTTTGGATTCCTTTTCATGCGAAAACATAGCACTTATTTGATGTTTTTCTTTGTACATAGGTTTAGATAAGTTTAGACTATGTAATACCTTCTTTCAAGTTGGAATTGCTATGCCATATTCTAATTAATTATTGGCAGAATTTATTAATTTTATGGTTGTTAATATCTCAGTGTGCTTGCCCTAAAAGATAAAAGAGGTAGCTTTTTAAAGAAAGACAAAATTTGACATTTCCCCATTTACCTGTGGTCCATATGGATTAAAGAGGGTGGAAAAAGTGCAGTGAGGTAGAGTGAAATTTAGATAACTCCTTAAAAAACAAAAGAAAGCTTATGGAAATAGACTTTTCTGAAAGCAAATATTAGTTTTTTTACCTTTTACTGAATCTCTTCTGGCTCCATCATTCTTTCTATTAGAAAAAAGAATGTCAGATGCATTGCTAAAATAATCATATAAGTGCATCTGCCAGGGTCACTTACTAAGAGTTTAGTAACTAAGTTTACTATAGCAAAAGAAGTAATAAATTGAAACTATCCGTAGTATTGAAAAGACTGAATCTCTGTATAAAAGAAAGCCCAATGATTTTGAACATATTATTAACTGTATAGAATATATATATTCTACATTACATATATAGTCTATATTCTCTCTGTATATATATATATATATATATATATTATATATTCTAAATTTTTTACTTAGATTATAACCATTTTGTTAAGATGGCCAGATTATTAGCTATGAGTTGAAAAAATATTCTCACCGAATTTGGGCATTTTATAGTCTTTAGATATATAGATAATGGTTTCTATGACTTTTCAACCACTAGGATTAACAAGTCCTTGCAAACAACTTTTTCTAGTTTGAGAGAGAGTTTCTTTCTCCTTCATTTCTATAGTCTCTTCTGTAAGTATAAATTAACAAAGTAAGCCTCCATTCTTCCTTAAAAGCCAGTTTTGTGAAGATGAGATACTTTGATATATACAATTGTAAAGGTGGAATTTGGGCCTTCAGTCAGTGGCACCTCATTTCTATCACTTTCATGAATTATTATTTCTTAAACAGTTTATGTCAAATGTTTCATTCTTTAAGGTCTTAAATATCATAAAAGCTGCATCCAAGGACCTAAGGGCATCTAGCACACACAGCACTATTTTCAAGGAAATTATTTAAAAATTCATTATAAGTGTTAAAATATTTTTAAAAATCTACAGTCATAAATATCTATGCATTTAACCAGGGTGCCCCAAAATACATGAAGCAAACTCTGGCAAAAGTGAAGGTAGAAATAGACATCTCTACAATATTCAACACACCACTCACATTATTAGATAGAACAACTAGACAGAAGATCAACAAGCAAACAGAGAACTTGAACAATATGATAAACGAGTTAGACCTAACTGACATATAAAGAATGTTATATCCAAACTCAGCTGGTTATATATTCTTCTCAAATGCCCATGGATCTTTCTCCAGGGTAGACCACATGTTAGGGCACAATGTACCTCTTAATAAAAATAAAAAGATTGAAATTATACAAAGCACCTTCTCAGATCATAATGGAATAAAACTGGAAATCAATAACCACATTAACAAACTGAAGGAAAAAAGCCACATGATCATCTCAATCAACACAGAAAAGGCATTCGACAAAATCCAGCATCTTTTCTTGATAAAAACAGTTCAAAAGATAGGAATAGAAGGAAAATTCCTTAATATGATGAAAGATATATATAAAAAACTCAGTGGGGAAAGGTTGAAAGATTTCCCTCTAAGATCAGGAACAAGACAAGGATGCCCACTGTCACCATTGTCTTTCAACATTGTACTAGAAGTTCTAGCTAGAACAATTAGACAAGAGAAAAAAAAAATTAAAGTCATCCAAATAGGAAAAGAGGAAGTAAAACTTTAACTATTTATGGATGACATGATCCTATATTTAGAAAATTTTGAAATGTCTACAACTAAGCTATTTGAGCTAATAAATGAGTTCAGCAAAGTGGCAGGATATAAGATCAACATGCAAAAATCAGTAATGTTTTTGTACACCAGTATTGACGATCTGAGGAGGAAATCAGGAAAAAAATTTCCACTTACAACAGCAACAAAAAGACTCAAATACTTAGGAATCAATTTAACCAAAGAAGTATAGGATTGATATCCAGAAAACTATAAAACAGTGCTAAAAGAAATCAATGAAGGCTTTAACAAATGGAAAGACATTCTGTGTTTATGGATTGGAAGACTAAATATCGTGAAGATGCCAATCTTACCCAAACTGCTTTAAGTATTCAAGCAAAATCCCCACAGCTTATTTTACAGAAATAGAAAAGGCAATTACCAAATTCATTTGGAAGGGAAAGTGCACCTGAATAGCCAAAAGCATTCTGAAAAAGAAGAGCGACATGGGAGCAATTTCACTATCTGACTTTGAAACATATTACATAGCTACAGTGGTCAAAACATCATGGTACTGGCATAAAGATAGACACATCAGTCAGTGGAATAGAATTGAGAGTCCATAAATAAACCCTCACCTCTACAGTCAACTGATTTTTTACAAACCTACCAGGTCCATGTTAACAGGACAAAATAGTCTCTTCAACAAATGGTGCTGGGAGAACTGGATATCTAAAACCAAAAGAATGAAAGAGGACCCCTATCTCACTCCCTATATAAGAATCAACCAAAATGGATCAAATATCTAAGTATAAAAGCCAGGACCATAAAACTACTAGAAGAAAATTTAAGGAAACATCTTCAAGACCTTGTGGTAGGTGGTAGTTTCTTGGACTTTACACCCAAAGCACATGCAATAAAAGGAAAAGTAGATAAATGGGACCTCCTCAAAATTAAACACTTTTGCACCTCACAGGACTTTGTCAAAAAGGTGAAAAGGCAGCCAACTCAATGGGAGAAAATATTTGTAAATTACATGTCTGATAATGGTTTACTATCCATGATGTATAAAGAGATGTTACAACTCAACAATAAAAAGACAAATGGCCCAATTAAAAAATGGCCAAAAGACTTGAATAGACATTTGTCCAAAGAAGAAATATAAATGGAAAAAAAACACACATGAAAAAATGTTCAACATCACTAATAATTAGGGAAATGTAAATCAAAACTACAATGAGATATCATTTCACACCTATCAGAATAGCCACTATTAAAAAGACAGAGAACTACAAGTATTGGAGAGGATGTGGAAAGATAGGAACACTTATTCACTGTTGATGGGAATGCAGAATGGTACAGCCACTGTGGAGGATGATTTGGCAATTCCTAAAGAAGCTGAATATAGATTTGCCACGTGACTTGCAATACCACTACCAGTTATATACCCAGAAGAACTGAGAGCAGTGACATGAATAGACATTTGTATACTATGTTTGTAGTGGTGTTATTCCTGATAGCCAAAAGGTGAAAACAACCCAGATGTCTATCAACTGATGAATGGATAAACAAACTGTGGTCTATTCACACGACAAAATATTATGCAACTGTAAGAAGAACAGAATGCATAAAGCATATGACAACATAGATGAATCTGCAGAACTTTATGTTGGGTGAAGCAAGCCAGAAACAAAAGGACAAATACTGTATGATTACGTTACTATGAACTAAATATACTGTGTAACATAGTGTTTGATTCCAATTATATAAAATGTAAATATAAATCAATTTATAACCGTGAAATTTGATTAGTGGTTATATAGGGCTAAGGGAGGCATGCTAAGGGATGTGGAGTTTTTCTTTTTGGAGTAATGAAATAATTCTAAAATTTTTTGTGATAATGAATGCACAACATTGTGATTATATTAAAAATCACTGATTATACACTTTAGATAGATTGTGTGGTATGTGACTATATCTCAATAAAGCTGCTTAATAAATAAATAAATAATTGTGCAAGAATAGCCAGAAATAACAGTTTTGTACAACAGGGAAAACAGAGAGATTGAGCGGTGAAGAATTTTCTTCTTTGTCTGTTTTTTGTTATTATTATTATTATTGAAATAATGAAACGCTCTAATAATGATTGAAGTGATGAATGCACAACTATGTGATTATACCAAATACCATTGATTGTACACTTTTGATGAATGCTTTATTAATATGTGTCAATAAAATTGATTTGTTAAAAAAATCTGAAAGGACCATTAAAATTAAATAACAATAATATCACTTTGAGCTATATTATTGTTTGCAGCCTTTGACCAACTTCTCCATACTGGGCTCCAATTCTTACATCATAGGTCAGGTTTCACATTCAGTTGGTTTCATTTCTTAATTAAAAAAAAATAAATTACACTCTCCTAAACTAGAAACTACCTCATTGGAAATTAAAACAAGTGACTCTATCATATAGTTCTGGATATTGCCATTTAACTTGAACACACATATTCAGGAATACTCAAGGTACATTATTTTTGGTGTCCTGTCAGATATTAAGCAAACATTATTTCATGCTCAAAATTTGGAAGGGTAGTGTTTCAATTTGAGAGACAGCAGCCAGTAAAATCCTGTCTCCCTTTGGTTGCATTCAGTTCTGAAAAAGATACTTTCCTAGTTTTTTTCAGCACCAGAATGTGCTTCTTTTTTTTTTTTTTTTAAGTCCCCCTCTCCCCCATGGCTCCCTCGTCTGTTTGCTCGTTGTTTTTGCTCATTGTTCTTGCTCGTTGTTTGTTCGTTGTTTTTTGCTCGTTCTTGTTCATTGTCTTTGTTTGTTGTTTGTTTGTCTTCATTAGGGGGCACCGAAAGCTGAACCCAGGACCTCCCATGTGGGTGCTCAACTGCTTGGGCCACATCTGTTCCCAGAATATGCTTTAAAATAAGGATGGCAACATGTACTGATGTCTGCAACTTACTTTCAAAAACTTAAAAAAAAAAACAATTTACAAGTACAGTAAAGTGTTAATTGTAGAATCTGAGTGATTTACACAGGTTTTTCTACTATATAATTCTTTAAAATTATTTGTATGTTTGAATTTTTAATAAAATATTTGAAAGAATAAATTCAACCAGTATCAATTTCTCTGAAAAATAATAAAAATCAATATTGGGAAAGAGCTAAAATCTTGGCATTTGACCTATTTACACCACTCTGTGGGATCCCTACAAAAACTAATATTTTAGCCCTAAAGTAATATCTTGGCTATTCAAGATAACAAAGAGATCATGGTAATAGGCCATTTACGTGAAGAACTTTAATTATATCAGCAATGTCATGAAAAAAATTCCTTCTATCATACCACATTTCAAAACCTCACATAGGCACCTTGTCCTCCAGAGCCAGCGTAAGTTTATATGGAAAAGCTGAGGTTGCTTTTATTCCTTGCTACAGAGTGATGACAATCTCACCATAGTCTCAATGTTCTCTATTTTCCTCAATTTTAAATCAAGATGAGAGAGTATATTATTTATTTTCACCTATGCTCTGTAAATAAAGCAGTATGCAGTTACTACTCTCACATTTTCCTGGCAATGCCCTCCCATGTTTATGGCAGTTTTAAAAATGGCCACAAATTCCTTTACAACTCTCTTGTTCAGAGATAGGGTCTAATTCCCCTCTCCTTGAGCTTGTAACCAAAGAAGTGGGATGGAACTGGCATTGTATAACTCTGAAGGCTAGTTCAGAAATGGTCATGTAGTGTCTCATGATTCCCTGGGGACACTCACTCTGGGAAAACCCAGATGTCTTGTCTGACTACCTCGAGACTGCCATGTTGGGGAGGCCAGGTGGTGGGCTCTGGTTGACAGTCCCAGCTGTGCCCAGCCTCAGCACCCCCACCAAGGCACCGGCATGGAACCCTCCAGAAGAGTGCTTCCCCCCAGCTGAGTTCTACTGAATCGTTTTCATCAACACGATGAGAAGCAGAAGAATTGTCCAGCTGAGACCTGCCTGAATGCCTGATTTACATAATCCATGCAATATAATAAAATGGTGGTGGTTTCAAGCCACCTATGTTTTGGGAGAGTTCATTATGTAGCAATAGTAACTGAAACACTACTGAACAGAAGTTATGTCAGTTCTTTTATTTTTTATTTTTTATTTTGAAAGAATCTTTAGATTACATATATGTTACATCAAAAATATAGGGAATTCCCATATACCCCATCCCTTCCCCTTCCCACACTTTCCCACATTAACAGCATCTTTTATTATTGTGGTACATTTGTTACAATTGATGAACATATATTGAAGCATAGCTACTAACCATGGTCTATAGTTTACACTTTGCCCTGTACAATTTGCAATTTTATAGGTTTTGACAAACTGTATATTGGCCTGTATTGCAAAAATTTGCAGGACAATTCCAATGTCCTAAAAATGCCCCCAATGTTGCACTTATTCTTCCATCTCCCTCCCCTCAGAACCTCTGGTGGCCACTGCCTTTATTTTTTTTTTTTTTTTTCGTGCAGTCCAACCATTTATTTATGGTACATTTGTAGCCTCACATTGTCTTCACTTTAATTACCTGATTCTTTTTTTTTTTTTTTTTTTTTTTTTTTTATTATGGGTAAAAATCAAAATTCTCACAATACATACAAACATTTGTAAAATGATATATAAATATATATGCATATATGTGTATTTGCTTACAAAAAATGTTATTTTATATATATATATATACATATATTTTAAGAGGTGCTTAGATTACCTAAAATATTATACGGAACCCACTCGGATTCCCATGTTGCCCACCTCCCACACCTCCCACCACATCCAACACAAACATCTCCCATAGTGTGGCCACTGCCTTTATATCAATGATACAAGTTCTTCCATTGCTAGAATAATAATATCCATTCAGCTTCCTCCTTGAACTTACTTATTGCTAATACCATGGCTGGCTTTACAGAATTATTGGGTATGATGTAACATGATGTGCCTGATTTTGACTCAAGGATGCATGATGTTGTAATTTGGTCTTCATATCCAACTTTAGCTACAAATTTCAACAATTTTGTGCCATTTTGAAGTTGTTCTGGAAAAGTTCAATTTGTTTACCAGTGATGCCACTGGGTTCCTTTTCCTTTTTTGGGGGAGGGGGGGGGTAAGGGGGAAGAAGAGGAAATATAAAAACTGTGATATTTCCATGCTATTGTTTAACAGGCTTTAAATGCATTTTACCATTCTTCACTTGTCTAACAAAATCTAATTTTATAAAATGCATCATTATACTTTCTTCCTGGGAGGACTTATTTGGGTAACATTACCACAACCACAGACTCACTTGTCCAAGCAAATAAATATTCACAGTCAACATTCACACTGGAGCCCTGATAACTATGTTTTTGATGTTAGTCTTAGTTTTAGTATTTGTTATTTTTTACTACTCTTTAGCTACCAAAAAACTCTTTTAAATCATTTATCAATTTGTGTAAACTGAGGATAAAATGCATTACCTTCATCCTAATTATAACCATCACATCAGAGTTAACACTTACTCAGAGAACAATACATGCCAGGCACTATTCTTAGCTGTTCATATGTAAAACATCATTCTCCCTTAGTAACAACTGTGTGAGACTGGTCCTGTTATTATTATTCATTATTTTCAGTTGAGGAAATTGAGGCACAGAAAAATTAAGTAGCTTGCCATTATTGTGAGTAATGATTAGAGTGGGATTCAAACTTGGGTAATATGACTGCACCAATAATAAGAAGAAATTTATTGGAGAAGTCAAGCCCAGGCTCCTTACCTTGATTGCAGCCTCGCGGCCTCTGCTTCTCTTTTGCTCTGCAAGCCTCCCTCCTCCTCCTGGCTCTGGGAAGCTGCTTCCTGGTTTGGATCCCCTGATTCCTGGTTACTCACTGTTGATACTTGACTGATTGATCCAGGGAGAAGGTTTAACATTCACCTTGGCACACTGGCTTGAACCCCGCATCTCCATCCTTAGTCTGGTCATCTTCTACTAATACATGTTCATGAAAAAGCTGGATCCAAACATGCTAAGGACAATTTGAAAATGTTTATAAATACCACAAACCAATAAAATACCTGACAAAAAAGAATACAGCCAAGCCATGTATGTAGCAGTATTAGATCTATAAAGCCTATAATGATCAACTGAATTCTTTTTTTTGACCTGATTAAATTTACCACAGTTTGATATCAACATGGGTGTCATCAGGTACTAAAGAGAATCTATAATCTCATTCCATGGAGATGTCAAAAAAGGTGTCTCAAAGAAAGAGTTTAAGTATTTCTTGAGAAAAAAAAGAATAAACGAGATCATCATTCAAAATTTTTCTAATCAGGAACTATATAGACTATATATGTATACATATACATATATATGTAAATCATGACTAAATCTACATATCTAGAACTCATGTAAATGAAGCATATATATTTGTTCTTTTTTCTCCTTAACTAGTGCAATGATTAAAAAAGTTCGACACACATTTACTGCAAACTTCAGTGTTGTAAGTAGAGACTTTCACATCTACTCTCTCATTTAGCATTGTTATTAATACTCATTTTCATTTTCCTTGTAAAATGTAAATGTCTAATTCCTCTGTAGCCTGAGGAAAGTCACTTAACCTTTATTCCCAAATTTTATTTAAAATTGAGATGATAATATTTACCTCCCAAGGTACTATGAATACTAATTAATGTTGGCAAAAGATCTTGAAGACCAAAAAATATGGAAGTTCTAAATCTAATATTATGTTTTCTTTAATTCTTTACAGTGATCCTTTTCCTTTTTTTATTCCATTGCCTATCTTACTCTTTCAATATAGCATTACATATCTTTACAAATAGATTGGAAATTTCTTAGTTTGTCACTAGTTCTTCAATTCTATTCCTTTTCTTTTTCACCTCTAAAGCTTCCTTTTCTAAATCCATGAAGAAAGGCTCTCAGTGGGAAAAGAAGTCTATGATGGAGCCTAAAGTGCGTATTTGGATCCTCAATTATATAAACTGGTATAAATATGAGCCTACAACAGTGCTTGGCCATATCAGGCACTTAGTAAATACTTGTTATTAAATGAACTCTTGCTCAATATATACAGCATCAATATTTTTAATATAGACATATAAATGCAGAAGTTTAAACTTTGATGGATAGCATTAATCAAATAGTTTAATTAAATGCTCTTGAACGAAAGATTAGAAGGCTCTCTTTTTTTTATATCATTGGGGATATGAGACACTTTGAGATCACTTCAAAGTTAAGTAAACCATTGGGAAGTCAGCAACCCCTGATCTTCCCAAAAAGGGTGATTTGCATTTAGGATAGACCTGTATCACTGATATGCTTTGGGAATAACTCTGAATAGTGCTAGCCACATGGCATATATCACAATAATTAAACAACAGACTTATATTCTCTTCTTTTTAAGATTTATTTTACTTATTTATCCCCCACCCCCATTGTTTGCACTCTATCTGCTCTTTGTGTCCATTTACTATGTTCTCTGTCTGCTCGTCTTCTCTTTAGGAGGCCCTGGGAACCAAACCAGGGACCTCCCATGTGTGAGAGAGGTACTCAGTCACTTGAGCCACCTTAGCTCCCTGCTTTTGTTGTGTCTCTCATTGTCTTTCCTCTTTGTGTCTCCTTTGTTGTGTCATCTTGTTGCGCCAGCTCTCTGTCTTGCTCGTCTTCTCCAGGAGGCACTGGGAACCGAATCGGGGGCCTTCCACATGGTGGGTGGGAGCTCAATTGCTTGAGCCACATCTACTTCCCAATCTTAAATTCTTAATGCCAAGAGTGAAACTCTTTAAAAACCACAATTGAGTTATGTTCTTATTGAACTTCTCTGTCTGAAACCAACATATTAGTTTTAAAATATGGTGCAGTTCATATGGTATTCATTTGAATTGCCCTACTGTTTGAGTCCTAATACCAGTAGCAATGAAAAAAACTCAGAAGTCCTGAAATAAAAAGGAATGAGTTTGCAAGTAAATAGAATGAACAAATCCATGAACTTTTTGTGTATTTTTCTTTTGTTCCAATGTTATATTTTTAAAAAGCCAAAACTGTCTTTCTTTCTCCCAATTTCAATGTCAGTCTCAGGCTCTCCCCTTTCCTTCCTTTTCCACTTTTAATCCTAATGTGCACAAATTGTGAGGTGATGTAGCAAAAATGGTATTTTCAAATCTAAGGCAAAATTTTTGCCCTAATTTTTTCCATAATCTGAAAATTAAAGAATTAATTTAGGAAATAATATTTTTAATCAATAATTGACTTACTAAGTGCTTGTCTCATCAGGCCAAAAGCAATTCTATGGCCACTATTAATGTAACACTAAATTTTTATGTATAAATCCTATCACACTGCCCAAGATACAATATACGACTAACATAGCAGACAGAATGTGTGAGGACCTTGCAATCTATATTAAGTTTATATTTTTTTAAAAAACAAAACTATTCTTAGACTCCAAGTAAGTTGGTATGATATAACATAAAACCAAAATTAGGGCAAAAAGGGGGCTGATTTACATGGTCTTGAACAATTGATTTTGACATTTTAAAATAAGCAATACTAGGATATTAGGGGTATCCTGGTTACTCATCTTTGATACTTGACTGACTGATCCAGGCAGAAATTTCCACATTCATCCTGGTACACTGTCTTGAACCCCACATCTCCATCCTTAGTCTGGTTGCCTTCTACTGATACATGTTCATGAAAAAGCTGGATCCAAACATCCTAAAGACAATTTGAAAATGTTTATAAATACTGCAAACCAATAAAATACCTGACCATGTAAGAAGGGAGGATCAATTTGGGGGCCTGAAAGTATCTAAAGATAAAATTATTATAAGTTTTCATTGTTTATACAACACAGCTGAGAATAATCCTTGTTTACTATGGAAGAGACTCAGGAGAATACCATGTTATTAAAAGCAAAAGAGGTGCCTGAGTTGTGCAGTGTTAGGCTGGCTGCTCTTCACGAATCTCTGAAGATCAGTGAACCCTGTTTCCAGGGCTGTGTCCAACGGAGACCAGAAAAAACTAGGGTCTTTAGTATTCAAGAAGAGCATAATAACGGATTCAGGTTAGATGTAAGGAATAACAACCTGGCATGGAAACTATTTCAATATGACACCAAAATCCGTAATTAATTTAGATCAAATTTCAGTCAATTGGATTTAAATTTGTTTACAATTCCAAAGGCATACTTGCATAGGATTGTCTAGAATAATGATCACTAAATAAAAACGATGATTATAGTTGAGTGGTGAGGTATGTTTTAGCAATTTTTAATTTCATCTTTGTATCTGGATTTCTTTTAACAGACATGTATCTTTTTATGAAAAATCCTTATTCTACCAAACACTGTGAATGCTTATAGACCATTCATATAACACTTTAAAATAAACAAGCAAGCGATCAACACCAGAAGAAGTTCATTAATGTTAAACCAGGAGGCTTGGTAGGGGAAGTCAGAATACGGAAACAGGCATACAAGAAAAATTAAGAAGAATTGTTAAAACCAGGAAGAAATTACCCACTAAGCATATAGTTATGATTTGAATTTTAAGGCAAATGCTAAGAAGGTTAAAATGTCACAAAAAGATGATAACTATTTGGCACACGATTAAAGAAAAAACTATTTTTTGTAAATTTTTTTTTTCTGTACAGTGTTTCTTCCGAGAAAGGAATTTCCTGCTAATCTTTGGGATGGTTCCTCCAAAGTAAATTTCAGAGATCAATAGCCTTAGGAAAATCATAACAAAGATACCACTCTAATGCAAAATGTTAATAACAGGGAAAACTATGTGTGTGAGGGGGTTGTATATGTACTTCCTGAGTAAGTTCTTTGTGAATCTACAACTGCTCTAACAAAAAAAAAAAAAAAAGAGTGCCTGGAATGTGGTAAGCAGTTAATAAATATTAGATGTTTATAAAAGAAAAATATATATAGTGTTAGGAGCACATGTCTATCCAGTACTCTACTTCAACCCCATAATGAGAAACAGGGGAGCATTCTTAGTAACTGTGGCTACTGAAACCATTTCCTGTAGTCCCTTACTTTGCTGTGCCACCTTAATATAAATGCTTTCATAGGGAAATATTTTTAAAATTTTATAAAAAATCAATTCCAAAAATTCCATTTATAATAACTGCTAAAAGAATCTAATATCTAGCAATAAACTTAACAAAAGATATAAAGAACTTGCACACAGAAAACTATACAACATTGTTAAAGGAAATCAAAGAAAATAAATGGAAGAACATTCCATGTTCATGGATTAGAAGATTAAACATCATTAAGATGACTGTCCTACCCAAATTGATTTACAGATATAACACAATCCCAATAAAACTTTCAACTGTATTTTTTACTGAATTGGAAAAGCTACTTTTGAAATTTATTTGGAAAGGTAAGGGGTACCAAATAGCCAAAAACATATTGAAAAAAAAAATTAAATTGGATGAATTACACCACCTGGCTTTAAAGCATACTACAAAGCTACAGTGGTCAAAACTGCATGGTATTGACACAAGGATAGACATACTGACCAATGGAACTTAATTGAGAGTTCTGATACAGACCCTTGCATATATGGTCAACTGATATTCAACAAGGCTACCAAGTCCACTCAACTGGGACATAATGGTCTCTTCAACAAATGGCACTGGGAGAACTGGATATTCATATCCAAAAGAATGAGAGAGGATCCCCATCTCATGCCCTATACAAAAATTAACTCAAGATGGATCAAAGATCTAAATATAAGAGCCAAGACCATAAAGCTCCTAGAAGATAATATAGGGAAGCAGCTATGAAATCTTGTAGTAGGAAATGGTTTCATGAAATATACACCCAAAGTGTGAGCAATGAAAGAAAAAGAATAGATAAATAGGATCTCCTCAAATTTACAAACTTTTGTGCTTCAAAGGAGTTTATCAAGAAAATGAAAAGGCAGCCTACCCAATGGGATAAAATATTTGGTAACCATTTATCCAATAAAGGCCTAATATCCAGCATATATAAAGAAACCTTACATCTCTAAAATAAAAAGACAAACAACCCATTTAAAAAGTGGGCAAGATATTTGAATAGACACTTTTCCAAAAAGGAAATACAAATGGCTGGAAAAGCACATGAAAAGTAGTTCAACATCAGTAGCTATTTGGGAAATGCAAATCAAACTACAATGATATATCAACTTGCACCTATTAGACTGGTGGCTATTAAAAAACAAACAAACAGAGAATTACAAGTGTTGGAGAGGATGTGGAGCAAAGGGAACACTCATCCACTGCTGATGGGAATGTAGAATGGTGCAGCCATTGTGGAGGATGGTTTGCTGGTTCCTCAGGAAGCTAACTATAGAACTTCCATATCATTCAGCAACCCAATGCTGGGTATATACCCAGAAGGACTGAAAGCAGGGTCACAAACAGGTATATACACATCAATGTTCATAGCAGCATTATTTACTATTGCCAAAAGCTGGAAGCAACCTAAGTGTCCGTCAACAGATGAATGGATAATCAAATTATGGCATATAAATACAAAGGAATATTATTCATATGTAAGAAGGAATGAAGTATTGACACATGAGACAACATGGATGAATCTGGAAGACTTTATGTTGAATGAAGTAAGCCAGTCACTAAAGGACAAACATTACACGACCTTACTGATATGACCCAAGCAAATTGAGCAGACTCATAGAGCTAGAGACTGGAAATAGGTTATCAGGAGACAGAAAAGGAGTAGAGGGTGGTGAGCTAATGCCTATATGGGCAAAAGCTATGATAAAGTGGAAGAGGATGGCTTGGCAGTGGATGGGAGTGATAGTGGTGCAAGGATGCTAGTGGGGTCAACAATACTGGAATGTGAAGGTGAGTAGGGAGTATTGGGTTGGTCTATCCATGGAACTGGAGGAAGGAACAGGTAAACTCTGGGGATTTGTAGGTCTATGGTTAAAACTAAAATAGTGGGAATGTTCTTTTAGCAAATACAGCAAAGGGCAATTGGGGTGGAGGAATATGTGGAAAAAGGTGCACCTGGGGCATGCTTCTGTGGAATATGAAAGTACTCATCTTGTCATAGGGTGTTATTTCAGTGGGTGGAGACCCACACAATAAACAAGAAAATATTAAATTCCCATCCTGGAGAATTCTACTATGTTCTCAAATAGTGGGTCAAGAGTCTTTCAAGAACATAGGCAGTGCCTAATAAAAGAAGATGGAACAATATGTCAAGCCCTCAAAATTAATGCATGTAACTATGAACCTTATTGATCAAAAATTGCAACTTAGTGGTTAACATGGGTTCCAAGGGGAGGGGGAGGGAAGAATGGATTGAGCATAGGGCACTTTTAGGGCATTGGAATTGTTCTGCATGATCTTGCAATGATGGATACAGGCATTATGCATTTTGTTACCAACTATAAAATTGTACAATACAAAATGTAAAGCATAATGTAAACTATTGACCATGGTTAGTGGCAATGTTTCAATATTTGTTCATCAATTTTAACAAATGTACCATACTCATGTAAGATATTATTAATAGGGGAAAATGTGAGCTGGGAGGGGGTGGGGTATATGCAAATCCCCTATATATTCTATGTGACTTTAATCTAAAGCTTCTTTGAAAATAAAGTGAAAAAAAAAATAAGACACTGGAGGAACATACAGAAGAAATTCTCACTGTACATAAAAGATAAAAGATCTTATGGTGATGAAAGACACAATGCAAAAAATTTTTAAATTATATTTTATATTTTTAAATTATTTGTATTTATTTATTTATTTTTAGCTTTATTGGAGGGGGATTTGGAATGCATATGATTCACAACTGTGGCAGGGGAGGATCACTGGTACAGAGTATCAGTGGTGGGAGGATGTGTGGGGAGGGATGCACCTGGGGCATACCCCTATGGAATATGAATGTGTTCAATTGGTCATGGAATGCTGTCTAGGTGGGGAGACACCCACACAATAACTGAAAAATATTGAATTCCCATCCTGGAGAATCCTGCTATTCTCTAATAGAATGGGAAGAATCTCTAGAGTACATGGGCAGTGCCTAGCAAATGAAGACAGACCAATATGCCATGCCCTTAATATTGATGCTTGTACTTAAGAAACATTTCTTGTGAAATTGAAACTTAGCCTAGTAATATATATTGCCTAAGAGTTACCTCCTGAAAGCCTTCTTGTTGCTCAAATGTGGCCACTCTCTAAGCCAAACTCAGCATATAAACTACCTTCACCTTGGTGTGGGACATGACTCCTGGGGATGAACTTCCCTGGCACCAAAGGATTATTACCAAGCACCAACTAGTGATGCATTTGGAAAAAGACCTTGACCAAAGGGGGGTGTGTATTAAATACAAATGAGTTTTTATGGCTAAAAGATTTCAAAGTGAGTTGGGAGATCATTCCAGAGGTTACATATATGCATGTCTCAGCAAGATCTCATCGACTGCCATAGTAAACAATGCCTCAAACAACAGGACTCCTGAGGGCTCTAGAAAGACCTAGACACTAAATCCAGAGCAGACAACACCAGTAATTCAGCACACCCTGTCAGAGGGCCTTATCTTGGAATATATGATAACCTATCCCCACAATGTATTAGAGTTGGGCTCATTTATAATTTTCCTACACATGGTTCTTTTGATATTTTTATTAGAACCTATAATTAGCATGGTACCTGTTAAATATGAGTCCCAGAGACTTAAGTCTTCTGGCTGTTCAGATCCCAGTGGAGCCCTGAATCTCAGCAGAGTAGCAGCCAACACCTATTCTCCAGTTCATCGGACTCATCCAGGAGAGCTAACAAAAGGATGTTGATGGACAACACCCATCCCCAAAAACAGAGAGTATCTACAACTGAAAGCAAGACAGTGCCATCCATCCGCCCCCATGGGATCTAAGTTCCCTCTCAAACAGAAGCAGAGTGGGCATAACCATCCCAAAATCCTCAAAATTGAGGAATAAACAAACATAAGGGTGGGATGAAACTATAGGTCAAAGTAGACTTATTGTTATTCTAGTAATGGAAGAACTTGTAACACTGATATAAAGGCAGTAGTCACCAGAGGTCCTGAAGGAAGGGAGAGGGAAAAATAGGTGTATGGAGCATTTTTGGGACATTGGCATTGTTCTGAATGAATTGCAATGATCAATACAGGCCATTATATATTTTGTCAAAACCTATAAAATTGGGTAGTGCAAAGTGTAAACCATAATGTAAACTATAAACCATGGTTAGTAGAAATACATAAATATGTGTTCATCAAGTATAACAAATGTACCACATTAATGAATGATGTTGTTAATGGGGAAAAATGTGGGAGGGGAAGGGGTGGCACATATGGAAATCCCTTATATTTTTAATGTAACATTTATGTAATCTAAAGCTTCTTTAAAAAAATAAAAAAAAAAAACACAAAAACTAGAGTACAGGTTACCAGGAGCTGAGATGGGAGTAGGGGATGGAGAGTTAATGCTTAATCGGTTCAGAATTTCTATTTGGAGTAACTGAAAAGTTTTGGTAATAGATAGTGGGGATGATAGCACAAAATTTTTACTGTAATGAACACCACTGAATTATACACTTGAATGTGACTTAAAAGGAAATTTTTAGGTTTTATATATGTTACTAAAAGAAAATGAAAAAATACACAGGATGGTACAACACAAACAGTGCACTCCAATGTAAACTATGGACTATAGTTAATAAAACAGTTATAATTATACTTTCATCAATTGGCACAAAGGTACCACTAGTGCAAGTTGTTACTAAGAGGGACATATGGGAACTCTGCATTTTTTGCATGATTTTTTCTGTAAAGCTATATCGTCTCTTTTTTAAAAAAATATTTTAAAAAATGCTTAGATTACAAATATATCTTCTCTTATTTAAAAAAAAAAAAAGCATATTAAAAAAAGAAGAAAAGAAAAAAATCATTTCCAAAAAATTTTAAGAGTTAAATATAAAAAGAAAAACATAAAGAAAAAAACTATTGCAGACATCAAAAAAAAAAAAAAAAAGAGGTCAATATTTATTTGGACTCAGTATATCTAAGTAAAACAACAATGAAAAAACAATGAAGAATATAACATCTGACTAAATGAAAATTTAAAACACCTGAACTATAAATATTCATTAAATTAAAAGATAAAAGAGAATTAAAATATTCAAGTTTATGCCCTTAATATATGAAAACTACTTTTAAATCAATAAGAAAATCACTTATGTTTAAAGTATATAAACAAGCCAATTTGGAAAACTAAAAACTGCCAATAAATATGTATGTAAAGGAAACTTCAATAGTAATAAAATTAATGAAAACTGTTATGATGAGCTGTCATTCTTCACTTTTATAAATAAATATAATAAAATCTAACAATATTATTACATGTTATTGAGGATTCAATGAGACAGAAACCTTCATACATTGTCAGTGAGAGAATACTTTGATAAGACGTACCTGAAAACCAAATTGACAATATGTATATCAAAAAAGACAAAACCTCTGACTCAATAATATGACTTCTGGAACTCTATCCTAAAGAAAATAAATCAGAGCTACATATATAGAAATATAATTTATAACAGCAAAATTCTGGAAACAGTCTGAACATTCAACAGTAAGTAAATGACTAACAAGTAGTGGTATATCCATTAAAAATTGTATTTTGGAAACTAATGACCTGAGAAAATGTTTATTAATCAATGTGAAATGGAAAGCAGAATCCAAATCTGTATACACAATAAGATTTTAATTTTAAAAATCATATGTAGTGCTTTGCATAAGAAAAAGAGAGTTGTAATAAACATACTAAAATGCTATCAGTGGGCCCTGCCCAGTCAAGATAGTAGAATGAGAAGCTTCAGGGTCCATCCACCCACAGTAGCTTTGAACAAACAGCAAGAACAGAAACATCTTTCTCAAAGCTCCAGAAAACAGTCAAAGGGCTGCAGTAACAGGGCAAGGGCTGAATAAAAAAAAAGGTTACTTGAAAGCAGTACCATCTCATGGTGCTCTGACTGGCCCCTCCCTAATCCTTTACTGGCTTAGGCTGCCTGCCATGCTTGGTCCTAGTTCTGGAAGGAGCAGGGTAACTCTTGTGCACACGCTGGGACCATGTACATCTAGACTAATATGTCTAATGGGGGCCTGAAGGACTTGCTGTCCCTGAACTTGCCCTGCATGTAAAAGGCTGCTCAGGCTCACTATGCTCTCTAACCAATGTTGTGAGAAAGCAATCATGTGGCTGCCTGAGGCAAGGGATTAGTGACTGTAGGACATACAGTATAGAGTCCATGAAAATGGTTTCCTCAGGAAGAGGGGCATTTGTATCCATGTACAAGCAGATTTCTAGGGCCAATAACACATGCTCAGGACAAGAAGCATGCACAAATGGGACCAGGAGGCACCTACATTTTGGCCTGGAGCTGTTCTCTAATATTATTGTATTGATAAACCCTGAAAGGAAGCACACCCACATGTCAATCTGCAATGACTGGAAAAAGGTCTTTTTTTTTTTTTTTTTTTTTTTTCTTTTTCAAGGTCTGTCATAAAACAACCTAGATACAAGCTTAAGGGCCATACTCCTTAGAGTTTAAATTCCAGCTATACATGAAAATATCAAAATGCCCAGTTTTTACAAAAGATTATAAAACATACAAAGAAACAGGAAGCAGTGGCTCAGGTAAAGGATAACATTAAAGCATTAGAAAACCATCAATGAAGATGAGACCTGAGACTCACTAGACAAAGATTTAAAAAAAAAAAAAATGGTCCTGACTATGGAAAATTGACAAAGAACTAAAGGAAATCAGAAAAATGATACATAAATACAAAAAGAATATCAACAGAGAAATGGTGATTATGAAAAGGAACCAAGAGAGCTGAAGACAACAGTAACAGAAATAAAAAATTCCCTAGAGGAGTTCAACAGCAGATTGGAGCTGGCAGAAGAAAGAATCAGTGAACTTGAAGATAAGACAACCAAAACCATCCAGTCTGAGGACCCGAAAGAGAAGAAAATGAAGAAAGTAGAACAGTGCCCATGGAACCCATGGAACACCATTAAGCATACCCATATATGCATATTGGAGTTGCAGAAGGAGAAGAAAGGGGCAGAGAGCATATTCAAAGAAATGTTGTTTGAAATGTCCCTAATTTAATATAGGTCATTAGTATTCATATCCCAGATGCACAATGAACTCCAAGCAGGATAAACCCAAATAGACCTACACCATACCAATTTATAGTCAAACTGTTGAATGCCAAAGATAGAGAATTCTGAAAGCCACAAGAGAGAAGCAATGTGTCACATCCCATAAAATCAAATGCTTATTTTTCATCAGAATCATGGAGGCAAGAAGGCTGTGGATGTCATATTTAAAGTGCTGAAAGCAAAAAAATTTCAACCAACAATTTTATATCTGGCAAAACTGTCATTCAAGATGAGGGAGGGATAAAAATATTCCCAGAAAAACCCAAGCTGAGGGACTTTGTCACCACTAAAGGATCCTTCAATAAATGCTAATGGTAGTTCTGCCAGTTGAAAGGAAAGGACACTGGACAATTTACTGAAGCCATACAAAGAAATATGGATCTCCAGTAAAGAAAATGACATAGGTAAATAAAAATACCAATGCTATTGTATTTTTTGATTCATAAATCCACCTTTTACTTCCTACAGGATCTAAGGCAAATCCATAAACTATAAAGTGAAATCAATGGTTTTGGTCTCATAATGTATAATTATGTAATTCATGGCAAGAACTACATAGAGGTGGAGGACAGAGGGGGATAGGAATATGTTTATGTATGTTGTTGAAGTTAAATTGGTATCAAAGCAAATGAGATTGTTATAGATTTAGTATGCTAAATTTAAACCCCATGGTAACCACATAGAAAGTATCAGAGAATACACAAACTGAAAAGGACAAAAAATAGAGTAAGGGTTGCCAAGTGTCAGAGGCAGGGGCAATGGGATTTAATGCAAAACGAGTGTAGGATTTGTGCTTGAGGTAAAGGGAAACGTCAAATAATGGATAGTGGTGAGGGTCCTGCAACATATAGAATGTGATTAATCACACTGAATGATATGCTTAGGATTGGTTGGGATGGGAAGATTTTTGGTGTATATATGTTTCCACAATTTAGAAAGATAAACTAAAGAGATGACAATTAAATGCAATACATGATGCTGGATGGGATCTAAGAATGGAGGAGAAAAGGCTCAAAAATCATTATTGGGACATAACAATAAAATGGGATATAGAATGTAAGCTTTACATAAACATTAAATTTCTTATGCTTGATAACTGAACTTAAAGTGATTATGTAAGTGAATATTTTGTTCCCAGGAAATGTACATGGAAGTATGATGAGTTCAAGGAATATGGTGTACAAAACCTGCTCTCAAATGTTCAGAAAAAAAAAAGATAGATGATAGATAGATAATAAATAGAATATAAATAGATAGAATGATATAGCAAAGGTGGCAAAATGTTAAAATTGGTAGACCTGGGCATTTGGGGGTGGGGGTATATTATAGTTCTCTGTATGGGATTTATATTATTTTTGCTAACTGTTCTATAAATTTGAAATTATTTTAAAATGAAAGTGGACTCAAGTTTTGATCATTTCCAATTCTTGAAATTTGTTCTGTAAAATCTTATTGGCCTTAGAATAAAGTTCAAAGCCCATAATTTTAAAAAATGCAATTAGTGATTATTTTTCTAGTTTGTAGAATTATGCATATATATTAGTTTCATCTTCATACTTTCCTGTAGTTTCAAATTCTCTACAACTAAAAGGGATTAAAAAATCTCTCTCTTAAAAACCAAAGATTTTAAAAATCATTTAGTAAGGTAACATCCTTCCCAAAATTTATCTTAAAGAAATAATTCTTAATTTGGGGGAGGGGGTAATATTATGCACAAAGAAATTTATCACTGAATTTTTCATAATCTTAAAAATTGGAAACCATGTTAATGTCTATTAATAAGAAAAGAAATAACTAATCTGTACAATCTCTAGAATATAACACACCATATTCATTTAAACCAATAACTATGATTAACTAAAAACAAGCAGAATGCTTAATGGAAAAGAAAAGGTCATCAAATAGCATGCAAAATTTGATTGAAATATATACAAATGTATGTGCCCATAAACTATTAAGAGCAAACTTGCAACACTAATAGTTATATCATATCTGTGTTTGATGATGTGGATTTTTATTTATCTTTCTTTTCAAACTTTTCTATATCTATTTCCTCCATTATGATAAAACATACTTAAAAGATAGACTACAATGTCTGAATAAGGGAAGAATAACTAGCATAACCATTCATTTCAACTCTACTTACTCTTCTTTC
This sequence comes from Tolypeutes matacus, assembly GCA_026826555.1. NCBI lineage: Eukaryota > Metazoa > Chordata > Mammalia > Cingulata > Chlamyphoridae > Tolypeutes > Tolypeutes matacus. Next base: position 2,467,941 of record JAKSZT010054262.1, on the reverse strand, counting down.
TCAACCATTTGTATGAATGGTTGTAACATCCTCGGCATCATTGTGAACATTAGTGTTTGTTGGAGAAGTGTCAGTGGCTTTGATTTTGAGTTTCTAAGGTATTGAGTTAATACAACTCTTTTATTTACCATCTGGAACATCCCAGGATGCATGCATGACATGAGAAGCATCCTCCTAAAGTTCACTTGTTCTCTTGGGTCGAGGACACTGTAGTTCCAAACGTCTGTGGAGCCTGCCTGTCTTCAGAGCCAGAGACTATTTTTAAGGATGACACTTGTTTAGTTACATAGTATCAGATAAATTTGCTTTAAATTTTTCAATATTTCATAACAACATCTCATAGATGTTTAACTTGATGAGACACAGATCCAATATTTTATGAAATACTTCTGTCCTATGAATAGGTTTGCATTTAAGACAGCAAATGATCATCGTTCAGAATAAAGGGATATGTATCTACTAACCGTCCTTCCCTGCTTTAGAATTAAGGCTCTTTAGAATAGACAAAGCGACCACTCTTTTGAAAGGAAATTTTGTTTGATATTTAGTTTTATTTCTTCATTTAAGATAATGAAAGCCAATTTGAAATAGTTTTATCCATTGAGGGAAAAATGAAAGAAAATCCAAGAAAGGAAAGCAATACATATTATGGGAATTTTCCTCAATAAGGTTAACAAAGCATCCACAGAATGAATGACTTTCTTTAGCGAGGCCTTTGGACTGTGCCTTTTTTTTTTGCCAGTATCAACACACCTTCTCAATTTTATGTCACATATTGTCAAAAAATAATGGTGGAGGGAGAAAAGAGGTCAGAAAGGGTGAAAAATTGGGGACGAAAATGTGAGTAAATAAAATCTCATGGACGAAATATATATATATATATAGTCGGAAATGTCATTTTAATTACTATCTTGTGAATCAAAAGTAATCAACACTAATAATCGTAATACTGGCATTGAACCACAACTTGTGTAAAAAATTTGCAAAAATTCAAAGAACATCACCCATAAAATCAACATGTCCTAACCTCAAGGTCATTCCTAGTGATGAGGGTCTTCTGTGCTTACATAATATATGTGTAAATGAAGAATATAGATGCTTTAAGCATCTGAATAATAAAAAAAAACTCTACCAATTCCAAGCTTCTGATCCCAAGCAGTTCTCTTATTAATATAATTCCAAATGATATCACATTTCCGAAAAAATCTCTGGAGAGTGCCTTGAGAGCTGCACCACTCTATCTAAGAATCACCAATTACTGTCTTGCACATTTCCTCCTGAGCGGATAAAAATTATCCATCTCCAATTTATCAGCAAATACATTATAGTTCTGGGGCCAAGAGTAAAAGAAGCTCTTACCTGAAACTGCCAGCTCTCAGGGGACTGACCTTTTCTAAAGATTAAGAACTTCAGCCCCCATTCCCCTTCCCCTTGTCTGTTTGAAGACTTTATCTGAGAGAGCAATCCACCTGCTATCCTCTTTACCTTTAGTTACAGAGTCAGCTCAATCCAGTGAAAATATGTCTTTCAAACCAGTCTCCAGATTCTCAGAGGGGGTCATGGGAGAGATCTAAGAGGGGTCACATAGGCTGGTGCCACAGAACTTAAGGTATCTTTTCCGTGAACATGATTGCGAACGCAAGACCAGATCTGTGAACTATGTGAGAAGCCTCCTCCTCTTCTGCCTTCAGTCCATCTGGGGTTTTAAGATGCAAACCTGTCAGAGCTCTAACAAGTAATTGAAAACAAGAGCAAGTGCAAGGGGGGAGAAGTCACATTTGCTAAATTACTAGGGTAAAGGAAACCATCGAAGTTCCATGTTCTGTGATGGCTAATTGTGATGATAGGTACACATGATCTTTTCTCACTACAATCCTAAAGAGAAAAAAATTATTTCTTCCTATTATGTAGATGAGAAAATTAAAGTGCAGAGAGGTTGAATAACTTGCCCAAGGTCACAACGCTTCTAAGTGGCAGAGACAGGATAAAAAACCTTGGTTTGTTGGTTGTCAGGATGCCTGCTTGATTGCCACCTACCTGAAAAGGAGAGATATACCAGCATGTGAGGTGGCGTGTACTCACTGGGAGGTCAGAGAATGAAGAAAGCATTGAACCCCTGAATTAAAAGGCCCAAACAGGGTCATTATTGTGATGAAAGAAGGAAGTTACATCCTGCAATGAATAGTTCTGTGCATTGTGGTTTCCTAATGGGAGGCACGCAGGCAGAGCAGAGGTGAAATACAGAGGGAAAACAAAATAAAGATCAGAGTCCAAAAGGAGCAGAAGATAAGTAATGCAGAAGAACAGCTTGGAATGTACTATAAACAGATAAATGCACACCAGCTCAGGACTGTGTTCTCAGCCCTTGTTTAAAAGCAGCTGGTTTCAGCCTGCGGGTAATAGTGGCCAAGTTTTCACCTTCACATTTACACCCAGCTCTTCCCCCAGAAGATCATTCCTTGAGATGAAAGAAATAGGAGTCAGGAGCTGTGCAGTGGTGCATGCCTGCTCAGCTTATTAAAACATGGGAAGAAGGCAATATTTCACCCCCCAGAAATAAAAAAAAAAAGACAAGTGAGAGCAGCTAATCCATCGGAAGAAATTAGCAGGCAGAGTATGTAGCTGTTTGAAATGATGAACGAGGCTGAAATAGCTACACAGGCTAACATCCAGTGGGATAATTACTCCAAGCTCTCAGGCTAAAATCTGTCTTGAGGAACTGGGAGGCTTTGATGACTCAATTTCAATGGGCATGCTTATGAAATACACAGTAAAACCTATTAAAATTGAAATTGTTCTTGGTAGGTATTCTGTGACTAGGCTGCTGACCCTGTCAGGCGGCTTTTAATAAGGTACACACTATTTTTATTCTCAAAAGTGGCATGTACTTTAGCTGCCCACATACTCAGTTTTAACCCTATAATAACTTGTCCCATGATTTTCCCATATCTGTGTGTTGGGCATACTTGTTTTATTCTTAAATGGAAAGATGAGTTTCCAAATGAATGTAGACATTGTTGGCTTTTGCCGTAACAAAAGCTTCTCCCTATATTATTCTGTCAAACAGTTTCATGGCTTTGGAGACAAGAATTTGTTAATAAGATTGGTCAACCTCAATGTCCACTGAGCAAAAGTTTCCCTAATACATACTTGCTGACTTACTGACCTCAAAGAACTTTGTTTTTCCAATGGCAGTTATTGTCTTATGTTATGACTATCATTGAACTATTCAAGTGCAATATATCTAAGTCTGACCTAAAATAATTCCCACATTTTAAAAGTGAATTAGAATTGAGTAGATTCCTCCATCTACATGCCTGGGCATAATTGTAATTAAGAAAATCCTCAAAGCTAAGAAGGAAGCTAGAGAATTTCTAGGGCCATGCTATTCAAATTGTGAGCCCCAAAGTTGCAACATAAGCATCTGGGAGTTTGTGAGCGATGCCCAATTTTTCAGGGTTCACCTGAGACCTATTGATTTACAATCTGCATTTTAACAAGATTCCTCAGGTGGTATGCATGTACCTTAAAGTTTGAGAAGCACTTTTCTTATGCACAACTGACTACAGTCATTCATATTCCAAACAACTTTGTACCGGACCAGACCTTTCTCAGATAAAGCATTTGGTGGCAAAAACATCTTCGCACTTTTTCCTCACGCTGCCTGAGGTGTTTCTTCTTCCTGAGTTGGTTCGGTCGCTGTGGGCGCGCGGCGGTGAAGCGCACCTTGCGGCATCTAGACTCCTGAGGGCCAAGTGGCGGAAGAAGCGGATGCGTAGGCTGAAACGAAAGAGAAGAAAGATGAGACAGAGATCCAAGTAAAGTGTTTTGTTGATGCCCTGCTTGGAGTGAGACATGAGTAAATTACCAGCTGCTGCCCAGATGTCTTCACCTGTTGAAAGAAGTTGTTTTCTGTTTTGTTTTGGTTTTTTCTTTTTTTTCTTTTTTGTAAATCTCTATTCCTGATATGTTAAATTGAAAACTAATAAAAAGACATTTTACTGTTGTAAATGTAAAAAAAAAAAAAAAAAAAAAAATCTTCACAGCATTAAAGGAAACCCACTTGAATCACCTATATTCAAAACAATTCCTTCATTCAAAAATATTGAAAGAGAGCCAAAAACCACTATATGACTTGAAGAAATTAAATAGCATAAACAGATGCTATTGTAAATATGTAATTCAGGGGATAGAAAAGCAAGCGTATAAATTTCCAGCTTAGTATCTTCAGAGATATCTGAGGCAAAAGTACATCATAAAAGAACAAACTTCTTGAGAAAGGACCAATGAAAGAAAAAAAAAAATGAGTTCTTGACAATTGAAAGTTTGATTACTGAAATCAAAATACAATTTTAAAAAATGGCTGTTAAGGTTGGAAAATATTGCCAGAACATAAAGCATAAAGATAAAGGGAAGGAAAAATTCATTCACTCACTCATTTATTAAAAAAACATTTATTGTGTAACTACTCTGAGTCAGGAAAGGGCTAGGAATGTTGCAGTAAACAAAACAGTCTCTGCAGTCTTGGAGTTGATGAGGTGAAAATGACATAAGGTAAAAGTAAAGAGATGTGGAGAAGGAATTAAGTAAGTCCATTACTCATCCAAAAGGAGTTTCAAAAGAGAGAATAGACTGTGTTCACTGATTGGAAGGCTATTGTTAAAATGTCAATTCTATCCAAAGCAATTTGTAGATTCAGTACAATCCCAATCAAAATTCCAACAGCCTTCTTTACAGAAATGGAAAAGCCAATCATTAAATTTATAAAGAAGGATAAGGTGCCCCAAATAGCCAAAACCATCTTGAAAAAGAAGTATGAACTTGGAGGGCTTACCCTTCCTGATTTTAAAACTGTACCTATTCACATATAACATGATCCCATATATAGAAAATTCTGAAGACTCTACAAGAAAGAAGCTAGAGCTAATAAACAAATTCAGCAAAATTACAAGGTACAAGATCAACACACAAAAAATCAGGGGTATTTCTGTACACCAGAAATGAAAAATCTAAAAAGGAAATTAAGAAAACAATTCCATTTACAATTGAAATAATAGCTCCAAAGAATTGAAAGCAGGGACTCAGATATTTGTACACCAATGTTCACAGCAGCATTATTTATAATAGCCAAAAGGTGGAAGCAACCAGAGTCTCCAACAACAGCAGAATGGATAAACAAAATGTGATATATATATAGTGGTTAAAAGCTGTTGATACCCTAGAAAAACATATTCTTAAATTTGATCCATTCTTGTGGGTATGAACCCATTGTAAGTAGGACCTTTTCATGAGAAGCTAAGAGATAGGAATGGAAGAAGGGAGATATATAGTGCAGGAGCTGGGTTTTCTTTACCTAACACCGTGAGAAGCCAAAAGATACCAATATCTAGAAAACCCTGAAATATCCACAACAAATCTACTAGAACTAAGAGAAGATTTCAGCAAAGTGGGTGGATACAAGATTAATACACACAAATCAGTAGTGTTTTTATACACTACTGATGAGCAATCTGAGGTGGAAGTCAGAAAAAAGTTCCATTTATAATAGCAACTAAAAGATCAAATAATTAGGAATAGACTTAACCAAGGACATAAAGGACCTGTATTCAGAAAACTATAAAATATTGCTAAAAAAACAAACAAACAAAGAAGACTTAAGTAAATGGAAGGACAGTCTATGTTCATGGATTGGAAGACTAAATATCACTAAGATGTCAATTCTATACACACTGACTTACAGATTCAATGCAATCCCAAACGAAATCCCAACAGCATTTTTGCAGAAATGGAAAAGCCAATTATCAAATTTCTTTGGAAGGGTAAGGGGCCTTGAATAGCCAAAAATGTCTTAAAAAGAAGAATGAAGTTGAAGGACTCTCACTTCCTAACTTTAAAACATATTCCTTAGCTACAGTAGTAAAAATAGCATGGTACTCACATAAAGATAGACAGATTGACCAATGGTCAGAAATAGACCCTCACATCTACAGTCAAGTGATTTTTCACAAGGCTGTCAAGCCCACCCAGCTGGGCCAGAACAGTCTATTCAACAAATGGTGTTGGGAGAACTGAATATCCATATCCAAAAGAATGAAAGAAGACCCTATTTCACCCATTATGCAAAAATTAATGAATCAAGGACCTAAATATAAAAGCTACAACCATAGAATTTCTAGAAGAAAATATAGGGAAACATCTTCAAGATCTTGTGGTAGGTGGTAGTTTCTTAAACCTTGCACCCAAAGCACGAGCAACAAAAGAAAAAAATAGAGAAATGGGACCTCCTCAAAATTAAACACTTTTGTTCTTCAAAAGACTTCATCATGAAAATAAAAAGACAGCCTCCTACTCAATGAAAAAAAAAGTACTTGTAAACCACATATCTGACAAGGGTTTGATATCCATGTTATATAAAGAGACCATACAGCTCAAGGATAAAAAGATAAGCAACCCAATTTAAAAATGGGCAAAAGACTTGGATAGACATTTCTTCAAAAAGGAAATAGAAATGGCCAAAAAGCACATGAAAAAATGTTCAATATCACTAGCTATTAGGGAAATGTAGATCAAAACTACAATGAGATACCATTTCACACCTGATAGAATGGCCATCATCAAAAAACAAAAACAAAAAAACTTCAGAAAACTACAAGTGCTGGAGGGGATCTGGAGAAATAAGAACATTCTTTCACTGTTGGTGGGTATGTAGAATGGTGCAGCCTCTGTGGAAGACAGTTTGGCAGTACCTCAAGAAGCTGAATATAGAACTGCCATAAGATCCAGCAATCCTGTTACTAGGAATATATTCAGAAGAACTGAAAGTAAGGACGCAAATGGATATTTGTACAGCGATATTCATAGCAACATAATCCACAACTGCTAAAAGATGGAACCAGCCCAAATGTCCATCAACTGATGACTGGCTAAACAAAATATAGCATATACATAAAATGGAATACTACTCAGTTGTAAGAAAAAATGAAATCACTATGCATATGACAACATGGATGAACCTTGAGGATATTATGTTGCGTAAAATAAGTCAGACAAAAAGAACAAATATTTTATGGTCCCACTAATATGAACTAAATGCAATGGGTAAATTCAAAGAGGTAAACTGTAGAGTAAGGGTTCTTAACCCTTTTTGTTCCACGGACCCCCTTGCCAGTCAGGTGAAAATCACAGACCCCTTACTAAGTCCACACTATACTGTGTATTATTTAATAAATATATCACACCCACACCAACACATCCCCACAAGAATAATGTTTTTTTTAAATTTCAATTCAAGCTCATGAATCCCTTGTTAAAAACCCCTGCTCTTGAGTATAGGTTACTAGGAATTGTACAGTGGGTTGAGAATGGGAGCTGATGCTCAATGTATGTAGAATTTTTAATAAGGTTTATTTTAAAAGTGTGGAAGTGAATACAGTTGATGGTAACACATTATAGTGAGCATAACTAACACTGCTGATTTACAAATGAGATTGTGGATGAAAGGGGTAGTCTGTGGATGTAAATGTCATTTGAAAGGAAACTAGAGAATAATGTATAATATGTATAATATGTATAACATAGTGATTTTGGTGGTGGATGAGGATTGTGGTTAATAGTATAAATATAAGAATGTTCTTTTACAAAGTGTTAAGAATAAGGTGAGGGGGACAGATGTGGCTCAAATGGTTGTGCATCTGTCTACCATATGGAGGCACCCGGGTTCGATCCCCGGGACCTCCTGGTGAAAAAAAAAAAAAAAAAAAAAAAGAATAAGGTGATACATGGGAAAATTACAACTTATATAACTTATGGAAAATAGTTAACAGTAATATCGCAATTTTTGCAGCAATGGCAAAGAAGATACATCAATTATAAAAGATAGGGTGGTAAAAGGAGGTATGGGATTTTTCCTTTGGGGTAATGAAAATGTGCTAAAATTGACTGAGGTGATGACAGCACAACTCTGTGATGAAAATGAGAGTGACTGAGCACACACTTTGAATAGATGGTACAAAACATGGGACTGTGTAACACAGGAAATCCTGTGGTAGAAGGACTGTGGCTAAGAGGACAAATATGAGTATGTTCTCCCATGAACTATAACAAATGCATAATATTAATACAAGGTGTTAATAATTGGGTGGTTTGGGGAAAAATATACCAAATGTATGATATGAGCTATAGTTAGTAGTAATATTTTGAGGATGCTATTTCATAGTTTGTAACAAAAGTTTCACAACGATGAAAGTTGTTATTGGTGGGGTGATGCATGGGAGCCCTGTATAATGAATTGCATGTTTATTTTGTGAGTTCAAATTTTTTATTATATATTTATTGTTTATGTATGTATGATATACTTCAATAAAAAATGAAAAAAGAACAGAAAAAAATATATTGTCAAACGTTGATAAAATAAGAAATAGAGTCTTAAGTGTATTGTTTAAAGCTGTAAGAGTAACCAATAGAAGTATCAAAAAGAACACTGTGTCTAGAATCAGAAGAAGAGAGGAAAGATGAAGGTTTTGAGTGAATTAAATTCCTTATCTGTCATGGTAGAAGATGCTATTACGAGTTGTTAAATCAAGAATTGAGGTATGGACTTCCGGGAAGATGGCGGACTAGTAAGACATGGGAATCTCTTCTCCAGAAAAATAGCTAGAGGACAAGCTGAAACAGCCCCAAAAAAGATCTTCTAGGGTATAGGACAACAGGTGAAGGCTGCACACCACCCAGAGGAGAGAGGGACAGAAGAGGGAAATCGCGACTACAGAACTGTGAGTTGCAAGTAGCAGCTTCTGCTGCTGCCGGCACCCTCCCCCACACTCTTCAGAATTCTCGGGCCCCTGGGCCTGCTACCACAGACAAAGGGGGCTTCAGGGATCTGCCACTCCTGGAAAGGGGAGAGAGAGGGACACAGCCTTAGGCTGACTCACGTTCTGACCTGAAATTTGGGCTGCAGAGCCCCACGGAAGCTTCCACACCGCGGTTTGCCCTGGGAGCCTGGAAAGGACTGGAGAAATCCGATCCTCGCAACCTCCCTCTCTTCTAGCCTGGACTAATTGTTGAGGACACCACAGGAGAGGGGAGAGAGAGCCTGGGGCTGACCCTGCTTTGGACTCCCAGGTTTGGTCTGCCCTGTCCCGAGAGCCCTTCTAGGCTGGGTGGCGCTGTGCCATTGTTTGCCTTGGAGCCTGCAAGGGGCTAAAGATATACAAACCTCCCAATCTCATCCTCTAATAACAGGGACTGATTGTTGAGGATTCAGAAGGGAGTGGAAATATTTCCTAGCTGGAAAAAGGGGGGCGCTACGAGAGAAGTCTAGAGAACTGTCTCAGAAAGTTTGAATCACAGGGCTCTTAGCCGCCAGACAGGAAGCTCTATCACATTGACCTGGTCTGTGTCACAACAAATACGCTCCGACCAGGCATTGAATTGAAAGCTGCCAACAAGCGCCATCTCCTGGCAGACCAAGGAAGTGCACATAAGAAAATTAATAAGTAAGAGAGGCTTTTCCTGGCCTCTATAGCCTCCCTGCACAAGGCCCAAGGAAACGACTCTACAACCAATTACTGGGTCCAGTGCCCAGTTTTGAGCAACCAGCAGAACATTCCTAACAATCAAGGTTGAGCCAAAAATTAAAGAGCCGTGGTAACTCACAGCCTCCTGCCGCTAAAACCCCATAAAAGAGAAAGAGATAGAGCATCTAAGTAAAATACAAACTAACCAGATGCCTAAGCACCAGCAAAAAATTACGGGCCATACTAAGAAAATAGAAGACATGGCCCAAGAAAAGGAATACAGCAAAGTCCCAGAAGAGATGCAGAATTTGAGAGAACTAATCAGTGAGATGAGCACACATTTCCAAAATCAAATTAATGAGATGAAAGAGAATATAATTAAAGAGATCAATGACATCATGAAGTCATTGCGCGAACGAAAAGAAGAATTTGAAATCATGAACAGAAAAGTAACGGAGTTCATGGGAATGAAAGAAACAATAGGTGAAGTAAAAAATACATTTGAAGCATACAAAAGCATACTCGAAATGATAGAAGAAAGAATAAGTGATACTGAAGACAGAGCAGCTAAAATTGAAGAGAGAAAAGAACAGAGAGAGAAAAAAATGGAAAAAATTGAGCAGGGGCTCAGAGAGTTGAATGACAACACAAAACGCAAGAACATACGTGTCATGGGAGTTCCAGAAGGAGAAGAGAAAGGAAAAGGGGCAGAAAGAGTATTTGAGGAAAAATAGCTGAAAATTTCCCAACTCTCACAAAAGAAATGAAATTACATGTCCAAGAAGCACACCATACCCCAAAAAGAATAAATCCAAATAGACCTACGCCAAGACACATATTATTCAGAATGTCAAATGTAAAAGATAAAGAGAAAATTCTTGGAGCAGCAAGAGGGAAGCAAACGATCACGTACAAAGGACGTTCAGTAAGACTTTGTGCAGATTTCTCTTCAGAAACTATGGAGGCGAGAAGACAGTGGTATGATACAATTAGGAAACTGAAAGAGAAAAACTGCCAGCCGAGAATTCTTTATCCAGCAAAACTGTCCTTCAAATATGAAGGTGAATATAAAGTATTCACAAACAAACAGAAACTAAGAGGGTTTGCAAAAAAGAATCCACCTTTGCAGGAAATATTAAAGGAAGCCTTAGAACCTGAAAGAAAAAGACAGGAGAGAGAAGCTTGGAGGAGAGTATAGAAGAAAGAAAAGCAGAAAGGATAACCAAAAGAGTAAAAAGAATGACAAAAATAAGATGACATATGAAAACCAAAGAATAAAATGGAGGAAATAAATAGTGCATTTTCAGTAATATCATTGAATGTGAATGGATTAAATTCCCCAATCAAAAGATACAGGCTGACAGAATGGATAAAAAACATGAGCCATCCATACGCTGCTTACAAGAACTCACCTCAGACCCAAGGATACAAGCCGGCTGAAAGTAAAAGGTTGGAAAAAGATACTCCACGTAAATAGTAAACAGAAAAGAGCAAGGGTAGCTATACTAATAACAGACAAAACAGACTTCAAATGCAAAAAAGTGATGAGATGCAGAAGGCCATTATATATTAATAAAACGGACGATCCTCCAGGAAGATATAACAGTCATAAATATCTACGCACCTAACCAGGGTGCCCCAAAATATATGAGACAAACCTTGGCAAAACTGAAGGGAGAAATAGACATTTCTACAATAATCGTCAGAGACTTCAACACACCTCTCACATCATTAGATAGAACAACTAGACAGAAGATCAACAAGGAAACAGAGAACTTGAACAATATGATAAACAAGTTAGACCTAACAGACACATACAAAACACTGCATCCAAACTCAGCGGGTTATACATTCTTCTCAAGTGCCCATGGATCTTTCTCCAGGATAGACCACATGTTAGGTCACAATACAGCTCTCAATAAATATAAAAAGATTGAAATTATACAAAGCACCTTCTCAGATCATAATGGAATGAACTAGAAATCAATAACAGACAGGAAAAAAGGAAATTTGCAAATGTGTGGAGACTGAACAACACACTCCTAAATATTCAGTGGGTCAAAGAAGAAATTGCAAGTGAAATCAGTAAATATATTGAGACAAATGAAAATGAGAACACAACATATCAAAACTTATGGGATACAGCAAAGGCAGTCTTGAGAGGGAAATTTATAGCCCTAAATGCCTATATTAAGAAACAAGAAAGAGCTAAACTCAAAGATTTAACTGAACAACTTGAGAAACTAGAAAAAGAACAGCAAACCAATCCCAAAGCAAAAGAAGGAAAGAAATAATAAAGATTAGAGCGGAAATAAATGAAAATGAGAACAAAAAAGCAATAGAGAAAATCAACAAAACCAAAAGCTGGTTCTTTGAGAAGATCGATAAAATTGACAAACCCCTCGCTAGACTAACAAAGAAAAAAAGAGAGAAGATGCAAATAAATACAATCAGAAATGAAAGGGGGGAAATTACAAATGACCTCACAGAAATAAAAAGAATCATAAGAGGATATTATGAGAAACTATATGCCAACAAACTAGACAACCTGGATGAAATGGACAAATTTCTAGAAACTCATAACCAACCTACTCTGACACAACAAGAAATACAAGAACTTAACAAACCAATCACAATTAAGGAGATTGATTCCGTCATCAAAAATTTCCCAGCAAAGAAAAGTCCAGGACCACATGGCTTCACAGGTGAGTTCTACCAAGCATTTCTAAAAGAATTAACACCAATCCTGTTTAAAGTCTTCCAAAAAATTGAAGAAGACGGAAAATTACCCAACACATTTTATGAAGCTAACATCACCCTAAAACCAAAGCCAGATAAAGATTCCACAAGAAAAGAAAATTACAGACCAATCTCTCTCATGAATATAGATGCAAAAATTCTCAACAAAATACTTGCAAATCGAATCCAACAGCATATCAAAAGACTTATACATCACGACCAAGTGGGATTTATTCCTGGTATGCAAGCTGGTTCAACATAAGAAAATCAATCAATGTAATACACCACATTAACAAACTGAAGGAAAAAAAAACACATGATCATCTCAATAGATGCAGAAAAGGCATTCGATAAAATCCAACATCCTTTTTTGATAAAAATACTTCAAAAGATAGGAATAAAAGGAAAATTCCTCAATATGATAAAAGGCATATATGAAAAACCCACAGCCAACATCATACTAATGGGGAAAGGTTGAAAGCTTTCCAGCTAAGATCAGGAACAAGACAAGGATGCCCACTGTCACCATTGTTATTCAACATTGTACTAGAAGTTCTAGCTAGGGCAATTAGACAAGACAAAATAATTAAAGGTGTCCAAATAGGAAAAGAGGAAGTAAAACTCTCACTGTTTGCAGATGACATGATCCTGTATTTAGAAAATCCTGAAGTATCCACAACAAAGCTTCTTGGACTAATAAATGAGTTCAGCAATGTGGCAGGATATAAGATCAACACGCAAAAATCAGTAATGTTTTTGTACACTAGTACTGAACAATCTGGCGAGGAAATCAGGAGGAAAATTCCATTTTCAATAGCAACAAAAAGACTCAAATACCTAGGAGTTAATTTAACCAAGGAAGTACAAGACCTCTATGCAGAAAACTACAAAACAATGCTAAAAGAAATTTAAAAAGACCTAAACAAATTGAAAGACATTCCGTGTTCATGGATTGGAGGAATAAATATCGTGAAGATGTCAATCTTGCCCAAACTGATTTATAGCTTCAAAGTAATACCAATCAAAATCCCAACAGCTTACTTTACAGAATTAGAGAAGGCAATTACCAAATTCATCTGGAAGGGTAAGTGCACCCGAATAGCCAAAAGTATTCTAAAAAAGAAGAGCAATGTAGGAGGAATTTCGCTGCCTGACATTGAAACATATTACAAAGCTACAGTGGTCAAAACAGCATGGTACTGGCATAAAGATAGACATATCGATCAGTGGAATAGAATTGAGAATCCAGAAATAAACCCTCACCTATACAGTCAGCTGGTTTTTGACAAACCTACCAAGCCCACACTGATGGGAAAAAACAGTCTCTTCAACAAATGGTGTTGGGAGAACTGGATATCTATAACCAAAAGAATGAAAGAGGACCCCTATCTCACTCCCTATACAAGAATCAACTCAAAATGGATCAAAGATCTAAATATAAAAGCCAGGACCATAAAACTACTAGAAGAAAATGTAGGAAACATCTTCAAGACCTTGTAGTAGGTGGTGGTTTCTGGGACCTCACACCCAAAGCATGTGCTACAAAAGAAAAAGTAGATAAATGGGACCTCCTCAAAATTAAACACTT
>JAKSZT010054262.1:2382479-2449099 GCA_026826555.1 Tolypeutes matacus | reverse complement strand
AGTGTGGCCCACCACCCTCAATGAACTTACACATCCTGGAGCCTTGCCACCAACCATAGACCACAGTTCACACTGTAGACCACACTCTCTCCCACTCAGTTCTGAGTGGTGTGTGTTGATTTAGAATGGCCTACATCCGTTTTTAAATGGCTGAAAAAATCAGAAGAAGAAGAAGATTTCATGAGATGAAAAATTATGAAATTCAAAATTCATTGTCCACAAATAAAGTTTTATTGTATTAGCCCTGCTCGTTCGTTTCTATATTTTCAGTGACTGTTTTTGCGCTACAACAGCAATGTTGAGCAGTTGTGATGGAGACCATCTGTCCAGATCATTTGAAAATTCAGACCATCTGAAAATATTTACTTTCTGGCCCTTTACAGAAAAAGATTAAATACCCCTTCAATATGGTATATTTTAATTTAGTAATAAACCCCCCAAAATGAGGGGGAAGTGTTTAGACATTATAAACTAAAATATTTATTTTACTTTATACATCTTCAAATAATACTTGGTTTAATGGTCATTACATATAAAAGCTACCCATCTGGTAGTTCAATAAATATTTGTTAAGTACCTATGTGCCAAATATTTGTCTATTTTTGGACATACAAAGATAACGGCTAGGGCTTAGTAAAATAAATAGTTTGTCCACAATTAATCAGAACTGTGAAAAAGTTTACAAAGGTTTATGGGTTATGAAAAATAAAGGAGGGGCTCTTTGTCAAGCAGGGATGCTCAGGAAAGTGTTTCTGATGGAAGGGACCACTCAGCTAGAAATGGAAACTGCATCTTCTTACCCAGTTTAATTCCCATAATAAAAGAAATTACTCTGCTATTTTCATTTATTCTTCCATTATAAGGGATATGAATTATTTATTCTTTTATTTCTTCTTAGAAGTACATTCTTCTAAGGGAAAGAAATATTTGTAAATTTTTAACGTAACAAATAATATTTTAAATTCTCCATAAATATGTTGAGACCAGATGACTCTGAATTCTTTCATTATGACACAATTGCTTGAATACAAGTATCTAGCTATCACCACTTGATAATAATCATGAATATGGAAAATAGCATAAACCTGATGGATGGCATATAATGCAAATATTTTTTACTTGTTAGCTCTGTATGTGTATCAGATAATTGTATATTTACTACTCTTAGATTTCAATTAATTCATTCAGAATGATTGGATATTGGTGAAAATTTAAAAATGCAAACACCATAATAATGTCCCCTGAAAGGGTATTTCATTACTTGTGGAATGTAGGAGACGTTTCTCTCATTAGTGTCATCTACTAAATTAAGGTTTTATGTGGTTAGAGTATTTGTGGCTTAGCCAAAGCTCATAAAATAGACAGTAGCCAATAATGGAGTGGAATGATTTATTGGCAAAGAGCCAAGTCTCTAAGTCTCTTTTATAGTCATGTAGTCAGAAATTATTTAGACACATCTTTTCATATCTCCTTCAGGAAAAGAGAGGGAATAGATATTTTTTAAAGTCCCTGTCTTTTTAAAAAAAACAATAGATTTAAATTTAAACACCTTCAACGTTTTATACTGGCCACTAAAATTTCATTTGCACTGGTCCAAGTAACAGCTGGAGATACATATGTAACATGATTTTTAAAATCATTTATCATTTGTTCCTCCTGTTATATCTGCCACTTTCACCATCTAGATAAGGAAATGGTATAAGATGGTCTAAGTTATTGACTTGAGTGTGAATTAGCAAATAAGATCAGAACTGGGATTTTTAATAAATCATCCAGTATATCATGCTATTATTCACCTATCACAGTGGATAATTACTACACACTAGTCTACACATACTGAGTATTGCTATATTTCATATTTTCATTGGCTTTTTCCTGCCCCATCAGCCTCCAACATTAATGCTGTGCTTATTCAATATAGATGCATTGGACAAGGGGACAGACTGACTTGACTAGAACTCAGTACAACTTGAAGAAGGAAGAGATATAAAGGTTGGGGGGCAGTGAGTGATTAAGAATGACTATGAAGGGGGGTGGATGTGGTTCAAATGGTTAGGCATCCGTCTGCCATATGGGGGGACCTGGGTTCGATCCCCGGGACCTCCCGGTAAAATAAAAAATATATATATAGAAGGCGCATGGGCTGCCAGGCTCTGTGTGCTGGTGAGCCGCCAGGCCCCGGGAGCCATGCAGCAAGATGAAGACATAACAGGGGCGAGGCAAGACGAGATGCTCCGAAAGCTCTGAAAACCGGGAACCAAGGTGATGCAGTTGGCAGGACACCTCTCAGCTACATCGCAGGTCTCCAGGATCGAATCCTGGTGAAGACTGGAGGAGGAGGATGAGAAGACATGGCAGGAAACAGACACAGAGAATTGCCCAGTGAATGGACACAAAACAGCAAATGGGGAAGGGGGGCATTAAAATGGATAAAGTAAATAAGTAAAGGACTATGAAGGTCTGACATGTATTTTTACCTTGATAAATATTTGTTTTATGACATCTTAGTACTATAAGTTCAAAGGATTTGACTAAAGTCAAACTATTTGACAGTCTTAGCTTACAATGTCTTTTTCAGTAAGGCTTTCTGTATTTTTACAGACTAGTTTACTTAAATTTCATTACAAAATGATGCTCTTGTTTTAAGTATAATGTAAAATATAACAGTGTATAAAAGTGTTATACTCTCATGCCAAAACACATTTTAAAAACTCCTTCATGTCTTTGCATATTTTAGAAAATAATGTCATAGAATGATATAACATTTATAACATAAAATATTTTAACCTTAAAGTACATAAAGTATACTAGTCTCAATTCATGTGATTTAAGTTGCGAAATGGATGTTTAATTTTTAAAAGTCTAAGATGTTAGAAGTATGCAATGAAAGTATCATTCTTTGACTCAAAAATATTTACTGAGTGCCTATTATGCAGAAAATACTGTTATAGGTAGCTAAATATTCAGAAGTATCTTCAAATCATTTATTATCCGATGATGATGACAACAATCCAAATGGAGTAAACTAGACCAAATATAACAGTGACTCAATTCTATGGAAATTTCTGGCAGAAATAAAATATCCTGTCTCCTATTTTTATAGAGATAGAAGATTGCATAGTTCATCCACTGCATACACAAACCCAAATCTTAAAATTTTAGGAATTGATATTCAGTGGTTATCTCACAGATAACCTTTATAATCAAAGCCATTAGGAATAAATAATATTTGCATTTTAAAGTTCAGTTATGATTCAGTTTAATAAAATCTCCAGATAAAATCTCCTAAGTGAACTACGTCAGAAAGTCCAATTAAGTTTGTTACAGAAGGAATGTTTAGGTTAAATATATCACTACTATAGAAATATAATAGTCCTACTTTTCCCCTTTTTATTTATAGATTTTCCTTTATCAGGATGCTTCTGGAAAAAGTTTAACCTTCCTCCCATTAACCTGTGCCAAAACAAATTGTTTCCTAGGTCAATATTATTTCTCCATACAGATAAGTGTCACTAAATGAATCTTGTATTCAGATTCCAAAGCAAAGTTGTCGAGTGCTGCAGCTGCCCATTTTCAGTAACTAGCCCTATAATAGCATATGTTAATGTATACAATCTAATAGGCTTATAATTTCCCTATAATTTAGGGATTTACAAGGAGTGAAACATGGCAAATAGTATTCCAGAATTTAGAAAGAATATATTAATATTAATAAGTCTGAAACATTCATTTATGAGAAAGGGTAGAATTATATTTATCACTGAATATGTTGAGTATAAATTATTTATTTCACTATTTTAATATAAATATCTGAAAGTTTTGTAGAGTATAGCATTCTTTTGTTTTTTATATTTTTAAACCTATATACATTGAATGAATTTAACTATTTTTCAAGCAATCATCCATAAAACCCTTATAAACATAATTTCAGTTCTTTCCTAAGAAGTCATAGGTGCAAACTCCAGTCAATATATAAGCATTGTCTAAGAAACCAAAGAGAATCCACAAAAGACTATTAGAAATAGGACAATACAGAAAGGCTGCTGGTTGCAAAGTGAATATTGAAAATCAATAAATCAAAAATAAATTTTAAAAATAATGGAAAAATTATTATTCCATTCACATGAGCAACAAATACATATAAAATATTAAGAAATGAATGCAATAAGTAAGCTACAGGTTCTTGTGAAGGAATTTCAAACTTTCATATGGAATACAAAGAAGGCTTGGGAAAAATGACATTTTTAGTTGGCAATATCTAAGAGTAATTTCTCTTGAATTAATTTGTGGGTTAATATAATTCCAATCAAAATTCCAATGGGATTTTTTTTTGTAACATTTAATAAATGATTCTTCATTCACCCTGAAGAATAAATAAGCTGACAAAACCTGTGTGTGTGTGCATGTATATATAATGAATGATGCAAAGAGAATTGAATTTCGATGTACTTAAATTATATCTTCTATAACTGAAACAATTAACAAAATATCATACTGATTTGAGGATAGACGGAACAATGACTATATTAGAAAGTCCCCAAATCTACTTACTTTATAAAAGAATTTAATACAAATCATTGAAGAAATAACAAATCACTCACTAAATTGTACAGACATAATTGAGGTAGGTGATCAGTACCTTCATTTTTCAGATCAGGAAACTGAAGCATAGACAATTTAGCAACTTGCTCACAGTCACACAGCCAGTACGCAATAGAACTGAAACCCAAACCCAGGCAGGCCAACTCCAGAGTCTAGATTTACCTTTACACTGTCTCTTCCTAATATTTATTTTTATAGCAATCTTATTTTACAAATAAGAAAACTGAGCAATAGCAAAGTGTAACTTCTCAAGGTCAAGGAAGAGGTAGTTCTAGCATTCGAATCCAGGCAGTCATTCTAGCTTCTTGATTTTTCAAAACATTTGTTACTCATTAAATTTGAATTTACAAAATCTCAACCTTTTAAAGTGCTCAGATTATTTTTCTAAAACAGTCTCATCAATCATTATAAGGAACTAATACAGTGTTATTTCTCACAAGAAACTCTGAGAAAGAGGAGGTGTCTAGTAACACCAATGATTGACTTCCCAAGTCACAGACCAAAATTATAGACCAAATTTTGACACAGACCAAAAATTATATTTATATTGCATAAACTTCTCCAGGGTGGACCCAGTTCAGATTTCCCCTCCTTTGAGAATTTTTTCTGGTCTTTACTACCATCCCCAATCCCATGACAAAATAAATTGTTCCCTCCTCACTGCACTAGGTTTATTTTTCCTACCTCTAGTTGAGCACACTATAGTTACATGGGTAAATGTTTGTTGTGCCAAGATTTCAAGGACCAAGCACGGATTATATGTATTATCGGTCCATATTACTGGCCTGGCAAAGAATAGAAGCTCAATATATAGTCTTCATTGTCTTGCATCTATTTATCAGTACTTAGGAAGCATCCTTCTATAATGTACAAAACCGAAGGTGGTTTGGAAATAGACAAGAACCTTGACCCATAATCTCTAGAAGCCATAAGGGAGCAGATATAATACCAGACTTAAGAATTTTTAAAATATGGTTTGAAATCTTGGCTATATAACTTCTTAGCTATCGACCACTGAGCTTTGTTTATCTTTCTGTAAAATGGAAATGATAATACCTGCCTCCCAGCGTCTCTGTAATAAATGAGAAAAATTTGGTGAAAAAACTAATTGCAATGTCTACTATATACTACTGCTCAAAAATGATTATCTTATTACCATTAATAAGGCCATTTATTAAGCTACTGCAGTGTCACTCTCTGTCAACCATTTTATATTTTATTTTACTTCATCTAATCCTCATCACAATGCTAACATTCAGCTAATGATAACTTCCTGTTACAGTTAAGGGAACTGAGAATCGGGGAGGTTAAATGCTCAAGGTCACACAGCTAAAAAGTAAGAGAGCTGGAATTCCCCTCAGATGTGCCTGAATACAATCTCTGCTCTTAGCCTCTATTATTTTTTTCTACAAAGTAATATAAATAAAGCTGCAAATCACTATATTCTAAAACACAGACACTGAATAGATATGCGGGGGTGGGGGGTGGGATCAAAAATAAATAAAGACTTCCTAGATGAATAGTTTTGCAGAGCATTTTGGGGTTGAAGAAGAGGAGAACCTTGAGAATGCCAAATGACTTCCAAGGGCTCTTCCAAATTTCTCTCCTGATCTACAAACTACTGGACACTTTCACTTGGATGTTTCAGAGTGCTTTCACACTCAACAGATCTAAATTTAAATTAATTCATCTTTCTCTTCTACCACTACTTTTATGCTACCCTCCCCCTACCCCCTCAAAAAAAGTTTATTTTCCTCTCTTACTAATATCTGTGGGCTCTAACACATCCTCTCTCAACTGCTCAATTGGGAAGTCTTTTTGGAGATTTTACTCTCCTTTAGTCATCAATTTCAAATACTGGCAATTCCACCTTAGACGTTTTTCTCAAATCTCTCCATTTCGCCTCCTTCCCACCTTTACAACCATATAATGGATACATTCCAAACTCACCTGTGTTAATCACAACAGCCTGCTTCTGGGGTGAATCATCCTTCTTCATACTAAAGCCAAATGTTCCTTCATGCAAATCTTTGAATGGCTTCCCTTTGCCTTGGAGTTGGGTGTGGAGGGAGCAAATCATTAGCAAGGCTTACAGTTAGCAACTAAACTACCTGCCCATTCTACCTGGAATTCCAGCCACAGTGAACTTCTAAAAGTTGGGAATTTTTTTGTCCTTGCAATTGACCCTGGCTGGATTGTGCCACCACTCCCTCTACCTCGCCCACCTTCAACTGTTTGACTTATATTAAAATGATCTGTTTACTATTTCTAGACTAGAAGATGGTAAATACATTGATGGCAGAGAATTTGTCTTCTTCAAATTCTACACTAGGTTTTGCAATACTTAGAAGAGTGCCTGCCTCCTAATAAAGTTAAATTATGTCTGTCTGGTTGCCTGCCTGTCTGTCTATCTATCTATCTATCTATCTATCTATCTATCTATCTAATCATCTATCTACTATCTATCTATCTTTTTTTTTTTTTTTTAAGATTTTTTTATTTATTTATTCATTTATCCCCCCCTTGCTGCTTCTGTTCACTGGGTCAGCTAACCACGCCGTGCGGGCGGGCTTGCCTTCACCGGGAGGCCCCGGGAACCGAACCCGGGGCCTCCCATATGGTAAACGGGAGCCCTACTGATTGAGCCACAGCCGCTTCTATCTATCTATCTATCTATCTATCTATCTATCTATCTATCTATCTATCTATACCAACCTAAGTTGTGCACAAAACCAACATCTAACCCATTTAAAGGAAGTTAATTCTTTGTGGGTCAAGTGTTTTGATTTTCATCACCTGGTTTTAATTAATAAGATATGTCATCTCAAAGAGATGCCCCAAACCTTCTACCTAACTGGTGGCTAATAATTATACCGAATAACTTTTTAAATACAAATATAATTTTAGGCCAAAATTTATTCCTTAAATCTCAGTCCCTTCCCAATTTAGGTAACGTTTACTTTTAAAACATTTTGTAAAATGTTGGTGTTATATCAAGGGGAAAAATCAGGTGTTTGCTACTTTCTTTTTTCCTTCTCCAAAAGATTTGACCTCTTGAATACAAATTCTCAGCCCAGAAGTTAATTTTTAAAAAGGCTATGTACTTATATTTATAAGTAGCTAACAGAAAGCTTTCAAGGATCTATTATATGTCAGACACTTTGCTACATCCTAAGGATAAGCAAAGTTTTGCAAAACAAGATCCCTGATATTCAGAATCCCATAATCTATGTAGGCTGATAATATTAACATTCAATGAAACAACATGTCAGAGTGCCTAGTTTAGTGTTTGTTATACAGAAGGCACTCAGTGTGTTAGAAGAAAAAATCGGAATGGAATATAGTAAATACTGTACATTACTGGCTACTCAGAAACCCCATTCAGCATCCTCTTTGTAGTTGAAATTATTTTATAGAACAAAGACAGAGTAGATTAACCAAAAATATTTTGAATTAAAAAATAGTAAATCTAAGCCTACATGTATCTGGCACATATATAAATTGTAATAAATCATGATATAGTTTGAGGGGGAAAACAATTAATGGCATATTAAATAAAACTCAACTATTTGATAAAAGCACATTCACAACCTGAATAATTGCAATTATTTAGGTATTTAGTCTTAATCCTAATGAGACTGTCACTGATTTATTTTAAATTTCTTTAAAGTGGCAAGCTTATTATTTGACCACAGTTTAGGGAAATCATAGTTTAGTGGCCAAGTCACTGACCTTCCAAGATACTGAGTTAAAATCCCTTTAGCACAAGTTGTATTAATGCGAACAATACAGAAACTCAGAGCCTGAGAAAGGAGATCTGAAAGGCACCTTTCTGAAAAACAATTGATTTGCTTCATTTCATTGAAATGGCTAATGCTTTGATGGTTCATATTTACAATGGCTTACCCTGCTCTTCAATGGAGTTGATATGTTGGAGTCTTTAACACCATATACCTGATCAGAACTTCCTCAGTAATAAACAGACTGGGTTTAAGGGGTGTGCCCCTCCCCGCTGTGCCTCTGGAGCCCATCTGCGTACCAATTTGTAGCTAAAGACATCGAGAATGGTGTTCTTCATGCTCAAGTGCTCCAGGTAGTTGAAAATAGTTCTGGGAAGCTCAATATGCAAACTGGTTTGGGAGCCTGAAAGACTTCAAAGAGAGGAAAATTTGACCTTCCTTAATCAAAGGCTGATGTTCAGTTAAACACACCTTTCAGTGCAGAATTTCAGTAGCGTTCATAGAACATGTGAATAATGTTTATTTTTTTGCAGGTGACATCCTAGAACACTCAGAAAACCAACAAACTGGGATTCTAGTTAAAAAAATCTTTCAAATGCCAAAAATGTGTCAATTTCACTGTGACTCATGGTGAATTCCATGGTTGAAGTGTGTGCCTGTTAAAAAACAAGGGACACGCATCCCTCTTCTATGTTAACATATATAACATAGACATGAACCTTTAGCAGCTACTGAAGGGCCTGGTGTTTGTTTGTTTGTTTGTTTGTTTGTTTGTTTGTTTGTTTTTCCTTTTCAGCTCTGCTCTTCTGGAGTTGTTTTTGGGTAAATGTACTTTCTTTTATTTACTTTTGAAGAGCAGATACAATTTAATCTTGACATGTTGAAATAAAGCCATTAAACCAGTGCAAAATGCTGATTCACTCTGAAGCCACCCCTCCCCCCCCGCCCTTTTCTAATGTCATTGAACAGGCATGGCCTATGACAAAGAGCAGTATTTCACCCAGCTTACTTTTCTATTAGTTTACAAAGGGATTTTGCCATAACAGAACTTGGGCCCATTATTGTGAGTCCAGGGTTTACCCGACAGAGTCACCAACAAAATGTCCTACCAATATCCTAAAAGATAAAAGAAGCCTATTGGGGTCTTACACCAGTACCCAGGGATGAAAGTATTTGACAACTAATACCCTTCCAAACCCTCCACATCCTTGCTTGCAAGAAGTACATGAACTCCTTTTGGAAAACCTGAGGCCAAAACTTTTCTCCCTCAGAGTGGATGCCTGCTCAACATTCTCACCTAGATTTCAACAAAATCCCCCTGTGATTCCCAGGCCTATTTTTAGAGTCCTCTTCCTGTATTTAACCCATCTCCTTTTGTGATGAAAAGTAACTGACTCACAGGTTCTTCATAAAATTGATGGCAATCAATGTAATAGCATGATTAATAAGAAAAGTCATTTGTACAGGAGACAAAAGAGAGTATGAATTAATGCTATGTCAGTATTTCTCAAGCATTTTTTTCAAACATTTTTAATTTGAATAAAAATAAGCATATTAGGAATATTTCTTATCCTCTTTGAAGACAAAAAGTTATTATGGATCAGATAACTTGATCCACACTTGTGTGTGAAGCTGTTCATTACCAAAGGTACTTTATAAAAGAGTGATACTTATTAAAAAGTAAAACTACATTTTAAATCAAATTAAACCATAGAAATTCTAAATTTATTTTATTATTTTTAATATGTATTGTGTGTTTATATGTGTGTATGTAGATATCAGCATAGTGTATGCTGCCTTCCCTATGTCTCAGCTGTTCAAATTGTCTGAATTTATAAACAAAAAATTAAAATTTTCCTACTTCCAAATATCTCAATATTTGTTGCTATAAAAATAAAACATGCAAATAATTTTTTCTCAATTTTTTTCTTTAGGAATGGTTGCTAAGTAAATGAGAGTCTATCTCCATAAGTAAAAAATTTAACTGTAGAATTAATTAGAGCTAAAGAATACACATTGACTCAATGAACTGAATATTTTAGATTGAGTAGATATAGTCTTATATAAGAATATCAATAAAGAAGGTAAATTAATCTGTCTTCAAATGTTTATTTATATATTCTGTATAAATGTGTTTAGTTGTATCATCTCTCAAGTCAATCATTAAATATAGTCTGGCGAAAAATCATGGAAGTACTTTTGCATTTCAACAGTAGTTCATAATTCTAGCAAAAAGACTCAGGAGGATTCTAAATTCATGCCTAACTTTCTCTTTGGATTGCTGGGTTACACTGCAGGAGTCACTTATCTTGCTTGTGTCTGTACCAACTAGAAAATTGGGAAAAATCCTTTCTCATCCACAGATAATGTATATAAAATGCCGAAATTAAAATCACATATCTAGAGCAAAATAATATTGTCAACTCCTATATCCTTTTCAAGAGAAATTAATGTTTAACATCTGTACAATTACAGATAGAAGATGGAAATTTTAAAGAGAGTAATAATATATAGCTGTGAAATTCCAAAAGCCATGAAATCCAATTAGACAAGGAAAGAGTTAAAATATGAGAACTCCCAAAAGCTTAGATGACTTTGGAAACACAGATCAAAAACAAAGAGACTGAAAGTATAATTAACTCCATTACTGCTCAGTCAAATGAAAACAGCCATGACACCCTTTCTTATTTATGACACCAGCAAATAGCTCAATTCCACTCCTGGATATCACTGTAGGACAGCACTGGTTCCATAGCAGGTGAAACAGAAACAAGCTGCTAAAATTTATGTCTCTAGATTATGTTATAGATATAAGATTTATGCAGAAGTCCCATAAAAAATAAGTAGCTTTTCTATCTTCTTATAACAATTCTTTTTTCTCTAGCAAACACAAGTCTATGCATAGAGTTTTTAAATTTTTCTAAGGTGCACTTAGAAAAACAAAATGCCTATTTCCATAAATAGAGATATTTTATTTCAGGTATCTGAATTTACCAATAGCAATAAAAAAAAAAAAATCCCCGAGTGATCAAATCATCTATTTACATTTATGAAATATTTTCATTTCTGAGTTGCTTCTTCAATAATTGGAAAATTCATCAATGTGGTATATAATCACCATTGTACAGAAAGTGCAAAGGGGATATTCAGGTCACTCACATCACTTCTTCCTAGAACATTCTTCAACTCCTCTCTACCTCTCTTCTCAGTTTTCCAGTCAGACCTCAACTCCGCCACCTCAACACCAGTTGGAAATAATGTTACCCTCCTCTGAACTACTCAAGCACTTGCTATCCCTAGTCTGTTGTCTTTGAGAGCAAGGATTAAGACCAAAGTTTTAATCACTTTGGTATAATCCTACTGCCTAAGACAGTACCTGGCATTTAAAGGTACTGCTCAACAACTTTATGTATCTGTAAAGAATTTCACTGAGCATATATATTCTATTGCTCCAGCTCAGAGAGCAGGGACTCTCTTACATTTCTTTGCATCTGCCTTTGATGCCCAGGTTAGGTAGTTTCTTTAAAATAGATGCTCAGTAAATACTTGCTGGTTGTTTCTGAGTTAAACAAATAAGTTATTTAACAATGATATAAATTGCTGGTGGGACTGCAAATTGGTACGACCATTTTGATGGGCCTTTTTATTTTTACACTTATGGCCAAGAATATTCATAGCATCATAGTTTTTAATAACATAAAAGAGTAGAGTAAATAAATAGTGATATATTCATAAAATACAATGCCACCAAAGAGTGAAATGGCAATAACTACCCCAATATATGGGCTTCATGGATGACTCCCCTGATCAAGATGTTGAGAAAAAAATGCATATAATTTATATAAAGTTTAAAAGTATGAAAGCAATAATACCTATTGTATTATATGCTACACACTGTAACTATTTTTAAAATGTACGGAAATTAAAACCACTACATCCAGCATAATGTTTGCCTTGGGTAAGGAGAGAATATTGCAGTCATAGAGAGGTATACAGGAGCACTGGGGAGTTCAATACTATTAGCAATGTTTTATTTTTTAAGCTGGATGGTGAGAATATACATTTTAAAAATCATTCTTATTCTCTTCAACTGTCCTACACATCTGAAATATTTCTAGAAATGTTAATGTTAGCTAATCTGCTATGGGATAAATATCCTAATTAGATTCTCCTCCCATCTCAAAATTGTTAAGTAAGATAGTGCCTTGAATACAACTGTGTGCTTACATGAGGGGTACTCTTTAGATAAAGCATGGCTAAGGTACACCAACTCCAAATATGGGAGCCCAAGAAAAGAAATATGAGACCTTAAAACAACAACAACAACAACAAAGGAAATGCACTCTCTTTAACCACTCCGTAATAATACTTTAAGTCGTCCTTCTACCAGCAGCCTTAATCTTGAGAAAGATAAATGTGCTGTCTCCATGCTACTGGTACTTTTTCTGCCCCTCTGCTCATCTCCTTTCTTTGAATTGGGCATGTATAGAAGTTATCCTCCAACCTACATACTTTCGAAGTGAACAGGGGTGCTGTTAATAACTAAACTGGGACAAAAAAGTTGGACTGACCCAGGTAAATCAGTATGGATGGGCCATACTCTGAAAGACACAATTCTAGTTATACCTTTGCTATAATCATTTTAAAGCACAGATTGGTTATGCTCATTGAGAAGTTTATTCCAATAGTCATATTCAGAGCAAAGATGTGGGCTCCCTGCCCCTAGGAGGCTATAGAATCTTCCAGCCCTCATGGCTGGACCAGGAAGAGTCAAGGAGAAGAGAATGGAGGCAGGACTGCTAGGAATTAGGGTTTGGTTTTTTTTGTTGTTGTTGTTATTTTGGGGTCTATGGGGGAATGCCATTAGGAGCTGGAGGTCATAGCTTAATGGACTCCAAAGCCTGTGTTCCTTCTCATTTTTCTCAAAGGCAAAAACCTGATGTACCCCCATTTCCACTCTCACAAAATAATAGTCATTCAATAAATATTTGTTGGCAGAAAAAAAAAAGAGTAACTAAGGGAATATGTTCAATATTCTTGTCATTGGTCTTGCAATGGCAGTGAAAGCTATAAAAATCATAACTGAAAAGTGTTAGCTTTGATAAATATAGTTTGAGGAAGAAGAAAAGGTATTTATAAATTAATTTGTTTTCAGTATAAGACCTTGTATGTCAGGTTCCAACACAGTGAATTTTTACAGTGAAGCTATAAACTCTAAAACTGGGATTATGAACGTGGATGATATAATTTATAATACTTGCATAGCTTTCAATTATTCAGATGCTCAAAGCCCAACAAATTGAATAATGAACAAGGGTAATGAATTGAACCCTGAGAAGATAATAACAGAAAACACGGGGTAGTCACGACACCGAGGAATTCACACGCAGACGTAGCCCTTAAAGAAATAAACTTGTTTGAAGGACACATTTTCTTTCAAGCCAAAACATTTACGGAACAGTAATGCAAGTAGGAATTGCTTTTAAGAAATATCTGTTAAAGGCATAAAACTGCTAAAATAGTATATTTCAGATGACCAAACAGAGAATTAGAATCATAAATTGGCCTGTTACATTCTCTGAGGGGACTGGTTCTCTATTTCATTATTTTTAACAACATTGGGGGAGGGGAGGAGGAAATGTGGTTATATAAATTATTAAGCGTCATCGCTTTAGATTTAGGCTTGGAGGTGTATTGATATTCCACAGATCCTAAAGCACAGAGTTCTCAACAGTATTTCATACAACGCTGCAGACCAGAAATTTGAATAATGAAATGGCTTCTGAACTCACTGTTGAGACCTGGGTTGGATGATGCATGTTTGTGTCTGCAAAGGAAGGTTCAGAAGGAATGATGCACTCTAAGTCTTTCACTTATGCTTCCAGCGTAATGTACACTCTTCCACTTATGCTTCCAGCGTAATGTACACTTGCTGAAAATTATAGTAAGATTCAAATTAAATAACAATTAGCTAAAGTCAACAAAAACGAATGATCCCTTTTAACTCTAATCATCCCTCCCCCCCATCACAGACACTACTCTATCATCCTACTACATAAAGTACATGTATTCAGTGCAACTTAAAATTAATCACAGCCTTCTAGAAGATTGCAATAATCACTGTATAGTGGTTAGTGTATCAAACGTACAGTAAGGCTAACTGGTTTCAAATCGCTGCTTTTTGTTTTTTAGATGTGCCTTGGGAAAATAATTTGACCCTTTAAATTTCTTTTTCCTTATCTGTATAATGGGTATAATAAAAGGACCTACCTCATAAGATTATTGAGAGCATTAAATAAGATAATATATGTAAACATTTACCACTGTTCCTGGCCCATAGCCAGCCCTCAATAAATGTCAGCTATTATTACCAGCTAAAGCTATACTGGCAGCGAGTGTCTAACTATATCTGAGAGACTCTGGTACCTGGCACTATCAAATACGAATTCTACCCTTCACAAATCTATTTAAATAACAATTGCAGAATCAGGACTTTTAGTGGTAGTTAATTGTACCGTTCCCTTCGAAACGACATCGTAGCAGCAGACATGGAAAAGTTCATGTGGACAATGAGTGTTCATTTACCTAACCAAAGCATTTGTCGATACCTCTTAGTCCCTGACAATTATTTTGACATTGATTTGATGACAGTTGTCAAATATGTGTTACATCTGTTAAGCTGCTGTTCCTGTATAATTTGAGTTTGATTGCTCCGATCCTAAAATATTGTTCTATCCAATGGGATTCATAGTAATTAACCCAAACATGTCCTGGAAACATAAGGTCAACAGTGCAGTTTTAAAACCTATTATTACAGCAGGAGAATTCCATATAAAATTCTTAGTGGTATTTTGCTACTCAAAAAATAATTTTTAAAAAAATGAGATGCGTCATGACTTTCGTCATAGCCCATCGTAAATCCACTGGAACATCTGGAATGTTTCGTATTTTATTTGAAAATTAGTAGGGACTTTAGGTGAAAATTAGTAGGGACTTTAAAGGTCATCTGCCTGATCACTTTATTTTAAAGAAGAGGAAACCTGGATCAAGAGAGGAAAGAGCACTTCAAAAAGCCAAAACACAAATGGAATTTTCACATGGGTCATAAACATGTTCTCCAGTGATGAGGATGGTTTACTGAAATGTCCAGAAAACTGTGATGGTATTTGTGAAATCACAGAATATAATTTCTTATTTAGCACTTTTAGTTTGTAGCCTTAAGTAAACCAATGGCTGTCATTATATTAATCCAAATCCATAACCACCAGTTTTTTTAAGATAAAGCTTAAGACAATGTAATTCTCTTTGAAAACACTGATCCTATTTCCAAGCACTTGATTTTTTCTCTTATTTTTTATATATCTTAAATCCCCAATTAAATTGTAAAACTTTTAAGTGCAGTGATCTCTTTTCCTTTTTAATCACCTGTGATATGTGGCACACATTCACTATAGGCTCCCAGTAAATCCTGTAGAATGCATGAGTTCTAAAGTGAAGCATTTCAAACTAATATAGCTGCTGAACTATGAACTCTTAGAAATCTTAGAAGAAATAATTTTGTTTAAAGGTGACCTAGGACAACAAAAGGACAAAAATTCACAACACGACTTTGGATAAATCAATTAACCTCTTTAGACCTCGGTTTCTTCACCTGTAAAATGAAGGAGTTTGCTAAGATGATGCCAAAGGGGCCTCCCAGCTCTAACTTTCAACAGTTCTACACTACCATGGTTACTTTATTACTGTGGTTTCTCTGTACTGTGTTAGGTTACACCCGTCACCTCTTCAACTAGCCATTCAACCTTACTTTCTGAAAGCCAGGCCCCGCTGGTGGCGGGGATGTGCTGCTTGTTTATAATGCACAGGGGAGAGTTCAGTGATGGGGAACAGATGAGGATCAATGTCACTGCTGTGGCCACAATTAAGCAGTAATTTCAATCCTTGTGCAGAGGGGCACAATGCTTTAGGGCTGGGAGCACTCGAGATTGCTGGGAGGAGAATGACAATTGGTACGATCCCAATGCAAGGACCTTGTGCATTGGGGTGTCTTTTGCCAGGACATCACTTTCTTCTAGTATTTGGTCTGAAAAATAATGTGTTTTGTTGATCTGCTAGCACATGGAGCTGGCTTTCTGTTCAGCAAGGTATGGAAATGGGTCCTCTAAAAATCACGGAGAGGCAGAAAATCTCCCCTTATTCTCTATCCCTAAGTCTCCACTTAAACCAACGTTTATGACCAGCATCAGGAGTCTGTTCTACCCATTGAAGACCCCCCAGGGTGTAACTAAAACTACTCCAAGGATCATAAAACTGGCATGAAGAGCATGTCTCTACAGAGATGTGAAAAGGAGGATAGTTAGTTGGTTTAGGTAGGGGTAATGTAATTACTCAACCAAATAAACCTTATTAGCTAATGATCTAGAATGCTAAACAGCCAGAAGCAAGAAAAATTGGACGACTTTATAATTATTACAGAAGTAAAATGTTAAGAGCAAAGTCTTTCAGTTGAAGATAGTTTGAAGGTTTTTGTGCAACAGTTTCATTGTCAAATGGGGTGCAACTAACATTTGCCTCATTGGACAAAGCTATGATTCATCCAAAACCCTAAAGAAAGAGCAGTAGGGCTAGAAAACCATTTGAATAGACAATCTCCTCTGCACAATCATAAACCCCTTTAACATGGTTTTCCTAAACTGTTAAAGGTTTCCTGCTAATATATTATTCATGTTGACAAATGAGCTGCATGAATAAACAAGGCTTTTGGAACAGTGTGCCAATTTGAGAGAACAGAGTAAAACAAAATCTCTTATTTAGGTAATTTCAAAATTGAACAATCCCAAATTATCTCATTTTCACTTGAAGCTCAACAACTTTGCTTGGAAAGGTTTTTGTTTGTTTTGTTCCTTCATTGAATAACAGGTCAGACATATCATTGCTAAAATCCTAAATAATTGTCTATCCCATTATCTACATTATCATTCATTCATTCTTCATTCATTCATTCATTCATTTACTTCCTCTCTCATTCTCTCAGTAAATACTTGGGGAGAAAACAAAGATAGGTAATATAAGATTCCTGCTTTTAAGGAGATTATCAAGTCTATTTCTGACTCAGGCAACAGAAGGCTAGAATACTGGTTCTTCTTATAAGTTGACTGTGGCAAGTAACTTAAACTCTCCAAGCCTCAGTTTCCTCATGTGTAAAGTAAAAATAATAGCACATTTATATAGACTGTTGTGAGACCAAATGAGGTGATATACATAAAATACCTGGACATAGTGGGTTCTCAATTAATAATAGCAAGAATTGGGAGTGGATGTAACTCAAGTGATTGAGTGCCTGCTTTCTATATGCGAGGTCCTGGCTTCGATCCCCAGTGCATCCTAAAAGCAAACAAACAAATGAAAAAAAAAAAAAAACCCCAGCTTTCATTGGGGAGAAGTTGTGGCTCAGTGGTTGAGTGCCTGCTTCCCATGTAAGAGGTCCTGGGTTCAATCCTCAGTACCTCCTTTTAAAAAAGGATTAAGCCATATTAAAAAGACTATATAAAAAAATAATAATAGCAAGAATCATTATCATCATCATCATTGTAATTTACTTGATCCATCCCTGAGTGCTATAGAACTAGTAGGATAGAGAATTATTTTAAGGAATTGGCTTATGCTATTGAAGAGGCTGGCAAGTCCAAATTCCATCAGGGAGGAGGACAGGTTGGAGATTCTCAGGCAGGAGTTGATATTGCAGTCTTGAGGCAGAATTTCTTTTTCCTCAGGGAAACCTCAGTTCTTCTCATAAGGCCTTTCACCTGATTGGATGAGGCCAACCCACACTACTGAAGATTATCTCCTTTATTTAAAGTCAACTGACTGTAGTTGTTAACCACATCTTAAAAAAATACCTTCACAGCAACACCTGGATTAATGTTTGATTGAATAACTGGGTACTATAACCTAACCAAGTTGACTCATAAAACTTGCTATCACAGCTGTCTTCCTATTGTGTACCTATATGTTTACTTTGATGGGGTATGCAAACACAGGAGAATAGCTCATATTCCCCCAATAATAAATCATCTTGTTTTTCTTATCTATTTCAAAACTACAGCAGCAACTGTCACACTTAGACAAAACTATGGCCCATATCTGTTGAAGTAGTTTGTTACCAGCATGGGCACAAAAGACCAAATTGTTAGTAATAATGGTAATTGTTACCATTTATTGGGTCCTTACTATATTCAAGGCATGTTCTACTTTATATGGATTGTTTCATTTAATCCTTACCAAAAAAAAAGTGCAATAGGGATCTGCTTGGGAAGCATGCATTACTGTGCCTCAAGTTTACACAGCTAGCAAGCAAAAAACCCAAGATGGTGTAACCATTGGCCAATTTGATGTAATTATGAATTCCAAAAATATAATTGGATCATGCTTGTAAATTGATCTGTTAATCTGGGCATGATTAGGTTATGATTAGGGCGTTGAGCCCCACCCCTTGGTGGGTGGGGAATCGAATATAAAAGGCAAGGCAAAGAACAGAGTTGAAGCGGTTTTTGAGAAGCAGTTTTGAGGTTGGAGCAAAGGCCCCAGAAGAAGAGAAGTGAGCCATTCGCAGGATAGTCTACAGCTGACCTTGTGGAGGAACCAGAAGAGCTAAGCCCGGAGAGAAGCGCAGCCCTGGGAAGAGAGGAACACAAGAAGCCTGAACCCTGGCAAATGTCAGCAGCTGTCTTGCTCCAACACATGGCAACGAACTTTGGTGAGAAGAAACTTAACGCTTTATGGCCTGGTATCTGTGGACTTCTACCCCAAATAAATACCCTTTATAAAGACCAACCCATTTATGGTATTTCACATTAGACCCCTTTGGCTGACTAATACAGATGGGAACCCAGGAACCTCTTTTAATACTTTAAAACAGTACTGAGGGTCCAGTTTTTTTCTGTAGAATTATATCATTACAGAAATGTAGAGGAAAAAGAATCTTTGGGTTTTTTCAGTACAAAACCATCTTTGTAGAAAACTGGGACCTGAAGTGTACTCTCCACTCCAACAGTAAAATCTTTGGGATTAGAGTCTAAGATCTGCATGTTTTAAAGTTCCTGGAGTGATTTTGATGACTTGTTTTCTTGGGGGTGGGGTGGGGAACCATTGCTTACTCTAAAGCCCATTAATACCTTTAAAAATGTCCACCCTGGGGGGCGGATGTGGCTCAAATGGTTGGGCATCTGTCTGCCATATGGAGGGACCTGGGTTTGATCCCTGGGACCTCCCGGTAAAATAAAAAATATACATATAGAAGGCGCATGGGCTGCCAGGCTCTGTGTGCCGGTGAGCCGCCAGGCCCAGGGAGCCATGCAGCAAGATGATGACGTAACAGGAGAGAGTCACAGGGGAGAGTCAAGACAAGATGCTCCGAAAGCTCTGAAAACCAGGAACCAGGGTGGCGCAGGTGGCAGAACACCTCTCTCCTACATTGGAGGTCTTCAAGATCGAATCCTGGTGAAGACTGGAGGAGAAGGATGAGAAGAGATGGCAGGAAACAGATACAGAGAATTGCCCAGCAAATGGACACAAAAACAGCAAATGAGGGAGGGGGTTTTAAAATGGATAAAATAAGTAAATCTTAAAAAAAAAAAAAATGTCTACCCTCTTTCTTGGTCAATTTTTATTTCCTGCTGGTGCTGCCTCACAGAGTACTGAGTTCCAAAAATTAATTATTAGAGGAGTTATTTAGTTTGCCACAGAGCTGTTGATGCAAGGTACCAGAAATGTGTTGGCTTTCATAATAAGAAATTTATTACAGTCCCAAAGCTATGAAATGTCCAAATCGAGGCACCATCAGAGAAGCTTTCTTGTCAAAGTCAGCTACTGATAATTCTGGTGTCCTGCCACATGGCTAAGCAAGATGGTGGCTGATCTCTGCTGAGATCCCTGCCTTTCCCTTTGGGCTCACTGTCTCTTCAGCCTTGAACTGGTCCATGGGCCTAGCCTCTTTAGGGCTTCATGCTTCAGCTGCTAGCGATCCTCGAGCCCTCTTTCTCGCATGGCCAGGTCAAAATGGCAGAGCTCTCCCTTTTCTGTGTGTTTTTCTCTCTGTCTCCATTTATATCACTGTCTCACTGACACAGTCCAATCAAAAATGATCTAATCAAGTAATCTAATCAAGTTTCCTTAACTGAATCTAATGCAATCAAAGGGTGCCACACCCACAGGAATGGATTTGTTAAAAAATATAATCTCATTTTTGGATTCACCAAATTCAAACTGTCACAGGAGTGAAGTTGTAAACCATAATTATATTTAAATTGCTCTAAATTTACTTATATTAAGTTTCAAAGGGTAGCTTTTCTTTACAACATTTCTGCGTTTGGTAAAAAAAAAGATCAGGCTTATTTTACCCATGTTATTCATATCTTCAATCAACTTCCTTTTCAGAGGTGAAATTTTGATAGAGACAATCTTTTTGAAATAGATAATTTTCTCCCATCTCATTTCCTCAACCATTTTAATTACTTTTCTTAGAAACTTCTCCAGTTCTTTAGATTGTTACAATAATGCCTCTCCATATCCACATCCTTGTGTAGTCACCTCCCATAGACTGTGGACTTGGCCATGACTTGCTTTGATCAATAGGACATTGACAAACTTGATACAAGCAGAGGCTTGTTTATCATTTGTTCATCGTACCTTGCCATTTTGGAATGTTGCCACCATCATGAGAAAAGCACAGGCTATTCTGCCACAAGGAGGAAAACTAAAGCGTTCCGGCCAACTAATTACCAGACATGTAAGTGAGGCCATTTGAACCATGTAGCTCTTGTCACACTACCAGAGGATTGCAGCTGCATGAGTGGCCCCAGAGGAGAGCAGCAGAGCTGCCTGGCTGAGCTCAGCCCAAATTTTATAACTGTGAGAAATAAATGGCTGTTATTTTTAGCCACTACGTTTTGGGGTCCCTTGTTATACAGCAATAGGTAACTAATACAGATGTTGGTGCCTGAAAATAGGGTGGTGATATAGCAAAAGTCAAAAACATGTGGCATTGACTTTGGTACCGGGTGTCACACAAAGGTAGGTAAAGCAGTGAGGAGGCTACTAGTGAAACGTGGTGAAATAGCAGGAATAGTGGGGGTTGAGAAAGTGCTGAGAAAATTGCTCTTGGATGCTGGAAAGATGGCAACTCATATTTTATAGCATGAAAGAATTGACAAAATTGTCTCTTCTGGTATCTAGAAAGATAAATGTATCTAATGAATTTGTGGATCTAGCTAAGGAGATTTTCAGGACAATGTTCAAAGTGTCAACTGAATCCTTAGCTGCACGTTACTGGAAAAGAGAGATGAGCTAAAGAAGGAAATGTTTAGTTTTTAAGCAGAATTTAGAGGAAATAGAGAGAGCTCAGAATTTTCTAGATTAGAAAACAAAACTGTTTCTCATCCTCAGTTCAGCCAGCAAAAGATTCGCAATGTATGAAATGGTTCCAAGAAAATTATCAAATCAAGAGATGGACTTAAGGTGCCATATACAGGAAGAGATAAGGTAGTGCCTAAGGCAAGCAAAGGACTTCATTTTAAGACACTTAAGACCACAATATTCCAACCAAACCAAAAGAGGTATATCTTATCATGAATCTTGGGTGTGTCTTTTTGGGCATGGAGTGAACCCTAATCAGGTTATTGGAAACCTGCACAGTGTATAAGGGATTTATATCTGCTTGGACTCAAAAGAACAGAGTTCAAAATGAAAAGAGGTTTCTGGGCCCTCAAATTTCTCTTGCAGGAGGCAAGCTGAGAAAGTTATTCAACTACAAACACAGGCCATTTTTATGGAAAATGAAGGAACTCTCAGAGGGTAGAGCCAAAACTTTGAAGGGGAATCCAGGAGCCATAAAGCACAATGGATTAGGAAACCTCTACCAGGAAGCAGAACTGGTTCTTCAACAAGGAATAGTCCCTGCTGCCAGAGCTGGGGGCCTGTCAACATGTGTCTGACTAGATTTCAGAATTGCTAAGGACCAATTACTTTTTTTTTTTTTTTCTTTTTTTTTCTTTTTTTTTTTTAATTAATTAATTAATTTATTTTTTTATTATGGGTAAAAATCAAAATTCTCACAATACATACAAACATTTGCAAAATGATATGTAAATATATATGCATATATGTGTATTTGCTTACAAAAATGTTATTTATATATATATATATACACATATATTTTAAGAGGTGCTTAGATTACCTAAAATATTACACGGAACCCACTGGGATTCCCATGTTGCCCACCTCCCACACCTCCCACCACATCCCACACAAACATCTCCCACAGTGTGGCCCACCAACCTCAATGAACTTACACATCCTGGAGCCTTGCCACCAACCATAGACCACAGTTCACACTGTAGACCACACTCTCTCCCACTCAGTTATGAGTGGTGTGTGCTGATTTAAAATGGCCTGCATCCATTGCCACAACAGTACTCAGGACAACCTCCAACTCCCAAAGAAGCCCCTGTATTTCAACTGCTCATCCCCTCCCTACCCAAAAACTGTCAAGTGGCCACTGGCTCCACCTCATTGTTATAATTTCTTGCATTGCAAGAATCACCATATGTGAGCAAGAGAATACCATCAAGTAGGAGCTCATAGAACATCTAAGTGCCTATCACCCCACTCAGTGGGGTTCCTGAGAGCTCTCGAGACACCCTGGTCCTATATAAGGGGGGATAGCTCCAGAGACTGATGCCTTATCAGTGGGTTCTATTTTGGAATCTGTGCTCCTGAGAGTGACAGAATTAGACTCAAATAAGTCCTCTCTGCACATGGTTCACCAGTCCCTTCTATTCAAACCTACATGTGATGCTGGAGTTTCTTAGGTATACTTCCAGAGACTGGAGCCTCCCGCCTACCTATGTGCCAGGTGTGCATGAAATCTAGGTGGAGCTGCACCTCCTACCCTACAGCTCAATGGACTCATCCAAGTCACCTGGTGAGGAGACAACGATGGGAAATGGCCATCCCAGGGAATGGAGAGGGCCTACATCTGCAGGCAGGATCATCCCACCCACCATATCCATGGGATATAAGCCCTCTCTCACTTGGAGTTGGAGTGGACATCACCATCCCAGTCGCCTCTGGATTGGGGGAAGAACTATGGACTAAAGAGGACCAATTACTTTTATGTGCCTCCTGTTCTTCCCTTTTGTGAATGGAAATATCTGTTGTACTTATCCATGAACCTTTCTCACTGTTGTATGCTGGAAGCATGGAGGTCAGATACTTGTCTTTTTTGTTTACAAGTCTCTGGGTCAAGAAGAACTGCACATAAGAAGCTGGATCTGATGAGCAGCATCTATACCTGGGCTTGCTGCAGATCACCAGATAAGGGAATTCAAATCTGATACCATGATGGGGTAAGGCTTTGGGAGTTTGGGGAGAGAGTGAATATACTTTGCATGTGGTGATGCATGCATGAATCATTAGGATCAGAAAACATATTGTTGGTTATATTAATTGCCTCCCATAAATCACAGCTTCTATTATCCTCCTGGTACACTCCCCTCTCTTACTGACCCTGGGCTAAGCTCATGACACACTTTGATCAATGGGATGTTGCACATGTGGCATGACCAGAAGCTGGAAAAGCTCTTGTGCATTAGGGCATGTTCTCTTGGAATGTGTAACCATGTGAGAAAATCATATTATCTTCTGGAAAGCCTCTGCAGAAGGGAATTGAGGTACCCTGAGCCACTAAGTGTTGGGGTGATTTCTTATGCAGCAAGAGCTAATTGATTCAGTTCCATTTTTTCTTTGTTATAATAAAGCAATTTAAAATGCTTATAATGTTCAGTTTGCAAAGTCTCCAAATTACCTTTGGCTCCAGACTTGCCTTCAGTTTCATTTCTCAAATATCAGCAAACCAAGATTGCCTCAAATGAAATTATCTCATCCTTCCCTTATATGTATATATATTTTTGGAGGTACCAGGGGTTGAACCTGGGACCTCATACATACAAAGCTCATGCTCAACCACTGAGCTACAACTGCTCTGCATTCCTTTACATTTTTAACAAAAGTCAGTTAGTCAACAATCTTACTACCTTGTGCCTAGTCCTCTGTCTATAGTATAAAATCTCCCCTTATGATACACGATCAATAAACTTGTCACATTAATCTATCTAAAATTTTGTTTTGATTTTGTCATGTGTTTGTTCATAAGATTTGAATAGGTCTTCATATGTATATAGAATAAGGTCCAAACTTTCTGTAAAAAGGCTGAAATCCATCTTTCCTGTATGATTTTCCAATATTCCCCTAAGTTACTTTTTGCCTACCATGAATGAGATCTATTCATTGCACCCAAATTACCACTCTTTGTACATTCCTGCCTCATGTATTTGTAGATGTCATTTCCCCATTCTAAAATTCTCTCCTTGGTTTCTTTTCTGCTCATTTAATTCCTTTCTGCTCTTTTTTCCCCCAAGCATGTGGTGATTTTTATTAAGAATAACTTTGGTTCTAAGAATTCCACCCTCAATTCTGTAATACTTTCCATTAAAAACAATTATACAAAAGCAAATATAAAATATTTAATTACGAAAACAAATTCATTAAGGCACCCTTCGTATATATTATATATACTTAAGCTAAGATTTTTCAGAGTACAAGAATAAAGTCCACAGTTATTGTTTAGAAAGCAACACTACTTTACTCCTAGAAGACTGTAAAACACTGAATGATTTTAAGAAAAGCATAGAGTGGAAAACGGAGCCAGTTTTGTCAAAAGGTGGCTCAAAGTACAGAACTGCTCAGCTCTTCAAGAATCCGGGAGTTCAAGAACTGGGATTGTACAGTTCAGGTGCGAGGGGAACTTCCTGCCTGCCTTTTTAAGCTCGGGCTTGCTTTGACCAGACACTGCAGAGCTTCTCTGTCTGTGCTTCCACAGCTCACTCATAAAACATCACTTTACGCTATTTACAGGTCTTCTTTTGGCCAGAACTTGCACTTCTAACTATAAAATAATTCTGCAGATTTGTGGGTGAGATTGGGAGGGAAATGCTTTTGTCATTGAATTCTAGATAAGTTCTAGGAACAGAATTGGTCTTTCTATCAGGGATCCTTGAGAATTTTATCAAGCAGTAGAACTCCTTCAAGGGCACAGACCTAAAGACCCAAGAGCCAGTTAGATAAAAGGATTCAAGCCGGGTTTTTTTACAAACCACATCTTTAGGTCATGTATACAAAAAAAAAAAGAATTCCAGTTAATGTACAGGCAGTAAAGTATTTTCAAGATGATGGGTCATGCAACTTTCTTCTCTACAAAGGAAGGGTGATGGAAAAAACTTACTGTTCCATCCTTCAAGTGTAAACTCTTAAGGAGTAACATTTTATCTTAAGCATCTTATATTTTATTCAAATCCTACTTGATGAGATCAGTAATCCTTTTCAGGTATAATCAGCTAACCTGTCTGTCTAACTAGCAGTATGTTATCATGGCATTTACTTTTCTCTTGTTCACATTAGGACTCAATATGAGCCTAATCGTCTACTCTGAAGACTAAAGTATCTCCCTAGAAAGCAATTTCTAGCATATTCAGGATTCAAAACCCCAGGACCCAGCTTTCTACTAGCCCTTAAAGGAGATGTAAGGAGAGTCTTGAATATAGAAATTACTGGCTGACTTGTCTGTATGAGGAATGAACTGAGCTCCGTCCCACCCCTATTGAACGTGTCCCTGCCCGGACCAGCCGTGTAAAATGGATTTTGCTGTTTGTCACTCTGTCATCGCTTTAAAAAGCCCGCCTGCTAGAATGAGAACACTTAGCAGCCTCTCCCTTCCCTTTGGCTTTTCCTGAGAGACACGATATAGTAGCTGTCAACATCATCAACACTGTCGCCAAGCTAAGGCTGGTGAAATGTCTTTTTACACATACACACACACACAAAAAAAAAAAAAAGAAAGAAAAGGCAAAGAAACATGTGACCCTTAATCAGAAACTTTCAGAGCTTGGATTCTAATGATATTCAAAAAGTAAAAAACGCTAACCATCTTCTAATGAAGCCTACTTGAGATAATCTACATTTATTTCACATTAAAATGCTCAAAGAGAGAACTGGATATCTATAACCAAAAGAATGAAAGAGAACCCCTATCTCACCCCCTATACAAGAATCAACTCAAAATGGATCAAAGATCTAAATATAAAAGCCAGGACCATAAAACTTCTAGAAGAAAATGTAGGGAAACATCTTCAAGACCTTGTAATAGGTGGTGGTTTCTTGGACCTTACACCCAAAGCATGTGCAACAAAAGAAAAAATAAACGGGACCTCCTCAAAATTAAACACTTTTGCACCTCACAGGACTTTGTCAGAAAGATGAAAAGGCAGCCAACTCAATGTGAAAAAATATTTGGAAATCACATATCTGATAAGGGTTTAATATCCAGGATATATAAAGAGATGTTACAACTCAACAATAAAAAAGACAAACTACCCAATTAAAAAATGGGTGAAAGACTTGAACAGACATTTCTCTGAAGAAGAAATACAAATGGCAAAAAAACACATGAAGAAATGCTCAACATCACTCATGATTAGGGAAATGCAAATCAAAACTACAATGAGATATCATTTCATACCTATCAGAATGGCCACTATTAAAAAGACAGAGAACTACAAGTGTTAGAGAGAATGTGGAGAGATAGGAACACTTCTTCACTGTTGGTGGGAATGCAGAATGGTACAACCACTATGGAGGACTGTTTGGCAGTTCCTAAAGAAGTTGAATATAGACTTGCCATGTGACCCTACAATATCACTACTGGGTAGATACCCAGAAGAACTGAGAGTAGTGACACGAACAGACATCTGCACACCGATGTTCATAGCCACATTATTCACCATTGCCAAAAGTTGGAAACAACCCAGGTGTCCATCAACAGATGAATGGATAAACAAACTGTGGTCTATTCACACGATGGAATATTATGCAGCTGTAAGAAGAAATGAAGTCATAAAGCATATGACAACATGGATGAACCTGGAGGACATTATGTTGAGTGAAGCAAGCCAGACACAAAAGGACAAATACTGTATGAATACGTTACTATGAACCAAATATATTGTGTAACATATTGTTTGACTCAAAAAAGAAATTTACATGTATCCATTACATTTAATTGAGAAATGTAAAAAAAAAAAAAAAAATGCCCAAAGAACTCATGGTCCAGCTCCCAAAGAAAACTTTCCACACACTGCTCTCAGAAGAAATCAAAAGATTTTGGACCCTTTACTTTTTTTTTTTTTTTTCATTTCAACAGAAAAAAGTTTGACCAAGGTCTTTAATGAGACATAAAGTACTGAAAATTTGAGAATATTATTGTGATATATATAATTGATTGTTGTATTAGTCAGCCAAAGGGGTGCTAATGTAAAATACCAAAAATGGGTTGGTCTTTATAAAGGGTATTTATTTGGGTGGACCCTTTACTTTTGACACTGGAATTGGGTGCCAGTTGGGCTCCATTCACTGAAGGATCCAGGGACTATGGCATTTAAATGGACTAACTCAGCAAGAAATTTCAAAACAAAATCCAACAAAAAACCTATTTGTTATTCAAAGCAAGAAATGGATTTACATGATGCACCTGGTCTGAATTGGAATGCCACCATGTAGCATGCTATTATAAAGAGAACCAAAAGGAATTAAAATAAGACAGAGATGGATGTTTATGAACTTTTGATTACATATTTTTAAAACTTCACCCCCTTTTTCTGAATTTTCGAGCTGTGCTCAACATTATCATTCTCTGGTGTCAATTCTAAACAGGGATGAAAACTATGAATTTAACAAGAAAATTTCAGGTTCTCAAAATAGAATGTACAAATATTGGATGTAACAGATTAAATGCAATTCTTAGGGAGGCTAAAGTACCTTCCAGATAACAAGAAGAAGAATTAAACACATTTTCTTTAGCTTGTTTTTTGGTTTTGTTTTGTTTAAAAAAAAAAAAAAAGGCTCTGTACCCCACTATGCCCCACTAAACTTGGATTGGAAGAAAAACCAAACATTGCAACTTTCAAGAATTTATTCCAGTGTTCTTTTTCTTTTCTTTCTTTCTTTCTTTCTTTTTTTTTTTTTTTTAAGTCTTTGAACACAGGTCCATTCCCCCCAACCAATGTGCTAGTCAACGTCCTTCTTTTGGCGAACAAGACCCGCAACTGTCACAGGCGATTCATCCAACCAGAGTTCAGGGGCAGGAAAACCAAAATCCAGTCCGTTTCCAGGCACAGATGTTCTGCTGGCTGGAATTCTCCATAGGGACTCTCGTCCCGAGATGACGTCTGCGGGGCATCTACAGGCACCGCTATACGTGGGGCAGCCTGGCACGGGCCAGGTCTCTAAGCCGCCGGCCTACAACTCCTGGACCTGGGAGACTTCTTGGCCGGTCCTCCCAAGGTTGCCTCTAACCTTCACAAAATCTGGGACGTTTTCTTGGTCTTCTTGCAATTTCTGCTTCTCAAGTTCCAGGTGTTCCAACTTCTGCCATTTTAATAGTTCAATTTCCAAGTTAAATGCCTTCTTTTGAGGCTTTTTTACTTGGTCTCATTTTCAATTTTCCATTACCTTCTGTAGGTCTGGTTTATTCTGAGGGTCTAGACCTCTTAGTTTTGATTCATAAGAAGTTGTCTATTCGGGGGGCGGATGTGGCTCAAATGGTTGGGCGTCCGTCTCCCATATGGAGGGACCTGGGTTCGATCCCTGGGGCCTCCTGGTAAAATAATAAAGAAAAACATAGAAGGTGCGTGGGTTGCCAGACCCTGTGAGCAGGCACACCAAGCCCCGCTGAGCCATGCAGCAAGATGATGACATAACAGGAGAGTGACACAAGGGAGAGCCAAGACAAGACGCACCGAAAGACCAGGAACTAAGGTGGGGGGGGTGGCAGAACAACTCTCTCCCACATCAGAGGTTCCCAGGACTGAATCCCGGTGAAAACAAGAGAAAGATGAGAAGAGAGGGCAGGAAACAGACAGAGAGAATTGCCCAGTGAAAGGACACAGAAAAAACAAAAACCAGGGGGAGGGGTGCAGAGGGAGGGGTGATAAAAATGGATAAAAAATAAAATAAATAAATCTTAAAAAAAAAAAAAAGAAGTTGTCTATGAAGATCTTGAAGGTTCTGGGATGTTTTGACAGGATTGATGAGTTTCTGAGGCCGAATTGGCCCAGGGTTGTCATCTTCTATGTAGTCCGGCTGGACCATGGTGGACCTTGGAATGAGCTGGGTCTTTAAGGTCAACGTCCTCCAAAGGGCAGTCTCAACACACACAAAGGGCGTGGCTCCCATCGCTCTGGGGACTGCGGAGATGG
Organism: Tolypeutes matacus; assembly: GCA_026826555.1. Taxonomy (NCBI): domain Eukaryota; kingdom Metazoa; phylum Chordata; class Mammalia; order Cingulata; family Chlamyphoridae; genus Tolypeutes; species Tolypeutes matacus. The sequence goes on along the minus strand of JAKSZT010054262.1, from coordinate 2,419,392 downwards.
CGCATGGGGATTGGCCTCCGGATCTGGCTCAGCGTCCAGCTCAGGGGCCTCCTCTTATTCTATTATAAAAAGTTCACCTTGGGAGCAGATGTGGTTCAAGCAATTGAGCGCCCGCCTCCCACATGGGAGGGCCCGGTTAGGCTCCCACCTTAATAGCCCTATCTTGTCTGTGAAACCTTTCCTGAAAGCCCAGTCAGGAACAACTTATCTCCACTTACACTTCAAACCATGCCTTTGATTCAGCACTTAGAAACAGTTGTTAGCCCAGCCCCTGTGCAAAGGGAAACAATATTGAAGGGAGGCAATATCTGAGCAAAGAAATTCCTAGAATTCATGGAACCTTGCCTTATTTTCTGTGGAACAGGGAAAAATATATATATGCCCTGCATGTTAGGATCATACACACACAGGAAGACATTAATTTGCACAGTTCTATTGTATGAGTTTCTTATAATGACAGAATGATTTTCCTCCTAAAATAAATGGACAGCCCATGTAGAAATCATAACACCATCATATTTCTTTAACTCCATTCCTCTTATGAGTTTATTTCCTTGATGCTGATAAGGTATCAAGAAGGTGTAATTATCTGCATTTGAGTGTCAGAAACATAAAATCCACAAAAATAAAAATGATTTCAAGAGGACCCTGAGAGCAGTTTTTTGTTTGTTTGTTTGTTTGCTTGTTTCCTGACACTGGAGGCTGGGAACTGCTATAAAGTTTCAAAATGTCCCCTTTTATTTGAACCTATAATTAGCCCTATACTCATTAAATATGTGTCCCAGCAACTTAAGTCTTCAGGCTATTCATATGCTGGTTGAGCCCTGACTCTCAGCAGAGTTGCAGCCAACACCTACTCTCTAGTTCATCAGGCTTGCCCAGGACTACTAACAAAAGGATGATGATGAACAATGCCCATCCCCAACAAACAGAGAGTATCTACAACTGCAAGCAAGACAATTCCATGGGATCTAAGCCCCCTCTCAATTAGAAACAGAGTGGGCATCACCACCCCAAAATCCTCAAGATTGAGAATTGAACAATCATAAGGGAGAACGCAACTATGGAAAAAGTAGACTTATTATTATTCTAGTAATGGAAAAACTTGTAATATTGATATAAAGACAGTGGTCACCAGAGGTTCTGAGGGGAGGCAGAGGAAAAAATAGGGGTAACATAGGGGTATTTTTGAGGCATTGGAATTGTTCTGCATACATTGCAATAATAGATACAAACCATTATACATTTTGTCAAAACCTATAAAATTGTGCAGTGCAAAGTGTAAACCATAATGTAAACTATAGACCATTGTTAGCAGCAATGCTTTAATATGTGTTCATCAATTGTAACTAATGTTCTACACCAATGAAAGATGTTTTTAATGGGGAAAAGTATGTGTATGGTGGGTGGGGTATATAGGAATCCCTTACATTTTCCATGTAACATTTATGTAATCTTAAGCTTCCTTAAAAGTTAAAAAAAAAAAAAAAAAAAGAATAATAGAAAGATTAAAAAGAAAAGGTTTCAAAGGGACCCCTTTCTTGCATTCAAAAGACATGCCTGCTTTCCCAGGACTTCATCCTTCTCTGCTATCCAGTTACCAAATGTATTTTCTGCCACGGGGTCCCTTCATCATCTCTGTATATTCCCAAATCCTAGAAAGCTGGCTAGCTGGGCATCAGTGGGAGGTTCATTGGGCATGTGCGTTCTTTAACAAACCTGTTTACTCAGGGAGAGCTCATTTCTCCAGTGGAGCTTCGTTTCTCCAGTCAAAACAAAACTTCCTGTCCAGATGTTGCATAGGAAAAAGGATCATCTCACTTTTGCTATATGTAAATTTGGGAGAAGGCAAGTGTATGCTTCTTCAAGGAAATGCTTCTAGAACAACTGAGCTTCTTCAACCAGGAAATGTAACCCAAAGAATAAAAATTGCTTGAAGTCTGAAGAATGTAATATGGAGGAATGCTATCCCTGCCTTTCTACTCTTACTTCCTCCTCCCATCCTCTGCCAAAAAAAAAAAAAGAGAGACAGTGGAAAATAATTTGATTTCCCCGATCCTTATTTTATAAGTAGTTTTCATAGAAAGACACCCAAGTTTGCATCCTCAATGTGTTATTACCAGCTGCAAGGACTTAAATGAGTTGCTTAATTTCTCTGAATTCTGGTTCCTCATCAATAATATCAGTATAATTATATCCACCACAAAAATTTTAATATTATATAATTAGCATCTCACAAATAATAGGTGCCCAATAAACTGCAAAACTTGTTCAATGATTAATTTATATTACTTTTTTTCATTCTACTTTTTTAAACCTAATTTTTCATGTCCATAAATAAATGTATCAACTAAAATTGTCAATAGCTAGCTATAGTATTTATTGAATTTGTGTATTATACTTTGGTTTAACATCTCTCTCACAAATTACACATTTCCTTGCATAAAAATTAGAAAATATAAAAGAAAAAAACTCAAAAAGAAAATAAAAATTTCCCATTCTCTACCACTTAAATTAATAGTCATTAATATTTTAGTGCCTAGATGTTCTGATATTTTTCTATTTTTCTAAAGCCCTGGGACCATACTCTAAATATGGTTTTGTAATTTTCTTTTTTTTCCCCACTTAAAAACATATTTTGAACATCTTTATGTGTCTGTAAATATATTCCCAAGACCACATTATTGGTGGTTGCAGTACATTCATCATTGTAGGGATGATCTATAATTTATTTAACCAATCCCTATGTTCACATTAAAAAGTAGATGCAATTTTGTTTATTTGGAACTCTAAGCCATTTACCAATCAAATCAATCATCAGACTTTAATAGAAAAAGATTTCTTATTAAATTTAATAAACATCTTCAATTCAGATGTCACACTGGAAACTGAAAATATGGGCCTAGTCATTAAATACACATTTGGCTTGTATGGTACCAGCTCCTAAGTCCCTGCCTAGGAATGTTTGTTGACTGGAGAAGCATATCAACATAACTGCACTAATGATGCTTCTGTTGCTCTGGAAAATGAATCAGTGTAGTTTTGTCCCAGAGGGAGACACTGCATTCACCATGAGAAAATTAAATCTAGTTTTGCCTTCTTACAGACTTGTAGGAAAACATGTTTCTCAAAGCCAATTTATAGCTTGCAGGCAAGTAGAGTTGGACTGAAAGAGAGATGCTGGTATACCTAACAGCTTGATCTAAGCCAAGAGAAGTTTGGAGAAAATATTGCTTGAGCTTCTGGACACCCCCCTGCCCTTAAAAATAAGCAAGAGAACTTATGTCTTCCAGAGCCAGCCTGATAATGAGCATCTCTTGTGTAACATAAACGTCTTCAAGTCTGACTAAATCATGAGGGGACCTTAACGGTTCTCCAGAGAGAAAACCATAAATGAGAGGCCAATACAATTCAACTCTGTTTACAAAAAGCTCTCAAGAACTTAGAGATGAAATTTGGAAGTGCAGCCCCAACAATACACTAAACATTTTCTGAAGCCTTACTGTGGGGCAGGCGTTGTACTTACTCATTTAATTCTCACAACAGCCCCACGAAGAAGGGGTTTTATCCCAAGTTCGCAGATGGAGAAACTGAAGCCCAAAGAGCTGAATTGGCTTTGGTCTGATAGGGTAAAGTGTACCTGAAACACTGTGCCTGACGTGAAGTACGTAACGTCTACTACTCTACTGTCTCCCCAGAGCAACGAGCCATTCTTCTCCTAGAGAAAGCTTCCATTTCCCTGCACGTATTTCATCCTCATCCTTTCAAGAGGCGTGGTGGATGTTGTTCCAAACTACCGACTTGATTTGAACCAGTACTTTATGCTTATTTGTTCTATCATAAATCCCAATATTGGCTCAAATTGCTCCCTCAGGGAAATCTTTGCTGCTGAAGAGCATTATCTTTATTAAAAGGAAATATTAATAATAATATTGTGGTGGCATATCCAGCCTTGAGTATGCACGTATTCATTCATTCATTTAGAAGATACTTATTACAATAATGTAGTGCTCGAGAGTGCAGGCTCCCAAGCTAGACTGCTGTGTTCAGCTGCTAGCATTACCATTCTCTAGTTCGGTGATCTTTACCTACTCTGTGCATCAGTCTCCATCTTCAAAACAAAAATAATAATAGTACATACCTTTGGAAATTGTGAGGATCAAATACTCATTACTATATGTAGAGTGATTAGAACAGCATCTGGTACATAGTAAATGCTCAACAAATGTTAGCTGTGAATGTGATTATAATTATTTATAAGGTGTCTAAGTCTGTGCCATGGATAGTACTAAAAGCTTGAATTACAGAGATGGACACTAATGGGTCGCTAGCTTGCATGACTCTAGGTCCCTGTTTAAGCATTACTTCTCACCAAAAACAGATAGAATCCATCTTTCGCAGTTTGTAGATAAGTCATAGGAAATTGGCTGCAGATTTTACAGCTAAGTCTATCTTACGTTAAAGAAGCTTCGATTTTCTGTATAACAGCAGACGTCTCCTGAAACTGATGCATCCATAACTTCTATTAATTGCAATATAACAACAATATTCACTGGTACCATTCACTTTTCAATATGCTTTATTGAAAATATTGATTCATTAATTCTGAAGCAACTCAGAATAATTCTCAGAGTTAAGTACTATTATTATCCCATTTTAAAGATGAAGAAACAGGCAAAGAGTGCGGAGTAACTAGGTCACACAGCTCATAAATAGCAAAGCCAGAATTCAAACCCAGTTTGGCTCTAGCATCTTTGCTCTTAAATGCCATACCATAATGCCTCCATAAACAAAGGAACCTAAGTCTCTGACAATTAAATTGCTGTGCAAACAAAACTGATTGCTGAGTAAATACAAGGAGCTATGGATGTTACAGTTCAGAATTCAGTTGTCACATTCATGAGTATTTCTTCAGTACAAAACCAATAGCTCTTGACCCTTTGTCTCACCAAGGACTAGTAACTTCACAATACCAAGCATTGGCACCAACCAGTCCAATTATTCAGACATATTAGCCAGTTTGGTTTACACAGGACAAGCAACTTGTTGATTAACTGGTTTTTCACACTTCAGTGAGTTTCTGGTGTTATGAAGATATAACCTGATCAAAATGCAATGAAAAAGTTTATTTGGAGAGACACAGATAGCTTCTGTTTGGTGGGGAAAAATATAGGCAGTCTAAGACACAATTTGACATTTTCAGCAAGGATTACATATGTAGAACATATTGGAAGGCTAAGAAAACAGCCATGAATAGAGTAAATTTGATAGGGAGCATTTTATTTGATGCAGTATACCATACATAGATTAGTAAACTAAAGCTTTAGTCCTATTGGAAAAAGGATGAAACTGGTTTTCTTTTCTGTTACACTTGCAAGTATTACTCTTCACAGATCCATTTTTATAATTTATCAAAGAGACCACGCACCAAGTACTTCCAAGCTTAGAGAGAATTTTCCTGGAAGAGAGCAGTCCTTGCTCTTCTCACCAAACATGCTTGTGTCCATTGTCCAATGAGGTCTGCCTTGTGGCTACATCTACATACAAGGTGACAGTTATATGAATGTCTCAAGTCAAATGCTTAATTTGGATATCACAATCCTTCATCTATAAATTTCTTTATTTCTTCTTTGTTTATTCTTTCTTGGTAAGGATGTATACCTCAATTCTCTACTGCACTCTAAACTCATAGATACTACATGAAAAAAAATTCATATAGCATTCAACTTTCAAACGTTAAGTCTTCATTTCAGGACAGATTAATTCTTCACTTGAGTTCAATTTGTGCTGAGATTGCATGAGGATAAATGCAAATTATACATACATAAAGTGGTGATTATCAAGATTTGAAAAGAGAAAAGAGAACTTAGAATGGAAAGCCACTCTTTATACATCCACCATCAATCTACCTTCTTAAAAGCTGGTATAACCATTCTTTCTAACAATTCAGAACTTCAGTGGGGAAAGGATCAGTGGAGAATAAAAGAACAGAGGAAAAAGGAGAAATTACATGAAAGAGGCAGTGATTTGCAGACTTATAAAGGAAGTCCATATATCACAGCTAACAAAAATTTTTGAAATATAGATCTTCTTTGGTTTCTTATACCTAGTAATAATTTAGGACCTGTTTAATAAGTTAAGAAGAAAGTCAACTAATGTGTTTTTATCTTGGTCTTGCAATGGTTATGATTACAACAGTCATGGTGTATTTTGCAATTCACCACATAAAATTTTTTTTTTTTCATTTTTAAAGAAGTTTTAGATTACATAAATGTTACATAAAAAATATAAAGGATTCCCATATACCCCATGACCTTCCCTTTCCACACTTGCCCACATCAACAACATCCCTCATTAGTGTGGTACATTAATTGCAATTGATGAACACATATTGAAGCATTGCTACTAACCATGGATTGCAGTTTACATTTTAGTTTACACTCTGTCCCATACAACTTTGTAGGTTATGACAAAATATGCAGTGGCCTGTATCCATCACTTCAATGTCATGCAGGACAACTCCAATATTCCAAAAATGTCCACATATTACACCTATTCCTCCCTCTCTCATCCCTCAGAACCTCTGGTGGCTACTGCCTTTATATCAGTGATAAGAGATCTTTGATTGCTAGAATAATACTACATTATAGTAAAATAATAATAAGTCTACTTTAGTCCACTGTTCATTCCCCAATCCTAAGGATTTTGGGATGTTGATGTTCACTCTGCTTCTAATTGAGAGGGAACTTAGATCCCATAGGACAGATGAATGGAACTATCTTGCTTGTAGTTGCAGGGACTCTACGTTCCTTGGGATGGCCATTGTCCATAATCTCCTTGTTTGTTGTCCTGGGTGAGTCCAGTGAACTAGAGAGTAGGTTTTGCAACTCTGCTGAAATTCAGGGCTCAACTGGCTCATGGACAGATCAAAGATTTAAGTCTCTGGACATATATTTATCAAGTATAGTGCTAGTTACAGGTTCAAATAAAAGGGGCAAACAAGCCATGTGTAGAGAACCTATAATGAGTCTAACTCTGTTACACTGGAGAGTATAAATTCCAAAGTAAGGCCCACTGACAGGGTGCCAAATTCCTGAGCTGTCTGACTTACTTATAGTTTCTGGATGTCTCTAGAGCCCTAAGGAACCCTGCTATTTGAGGCTCTCTTTACTGTGGCAGTCAATAAAACCCTGCTGAGACATGCATAAGAGTAACCTCTGGAATGACGACTCACTTTGAAATCTCTTAGCCATAAAAACTCATTTGTATTTTCCATTTCCCCCTTTTGGTCAAGGTCTTTTTCCAAATGCATCACTAGTTGACACTTGATAATAATCCCTCGGTGCCAGGGAGGCTCATCCCTGAGAGTCATATCCCATGCTGGGGTGGGGGTGTGTGCAGAGATAGTGCATTTATATGCTGAATTTGGCTTAGAGAGAGGCCACATTAGACCAACAAGGGGGCTTTCATGAGATAACTCTTAGGCAGTATATAATACTAGGCTAAGTTTCAATTTCACAAGGAAAGGTTCATAAGTATAATCATCAATATCAAGGGCCTGGCATAATGGTCTGTCTTCCTTCACTAGGCACTGTCCTTGCACTTGGGGTATTCTTGCTGTCCTGTTACAGAATGTAACAGAACTCCCCAGGATGGGAATTCAATATTCTTATATTCTTTAGGTTATTGTGTGGATCTCCATCCACCAATTCACTACTTTTTTTTTTTTTTTTTTTTTACTGGGAGGTCCCGGGGATCGAACCCGGGTCCCTCCATATGGGAGACGGACGCCCAACCAGTTGAGCCACATCCGACCCCTCACTACTTTTTTTATGCTAAAAAGGCTCACTCCTGTCTGGCTGATAGAGTGTCCAATATGCCCACTTCTTGGATCACACAAGAATTCTGGGAGTTAAACCGGTTCTGGAAAACAGGGAAGGGGACTTAGAACTACTGGTTTTCAATGCTACTGCAGAAACTTGGCCTTCTGCCATCTATAGAATTTAGGTGTTTCAGACCAGTTTAAGATTTGTCCTCCATGTGGTTCCCTCACTTATTTATCAGGGGCCTAAAGGGATCTTTGTAGATCAATCACCTATTAAGTCCAATATCAGTTCATGACCACAGAATATATAATTAGCATGTAGCAATTCTTTTTAATAAAATTTTCTATAGCAGGGACTTATACATTGTCTATCAGCAATAAAATATGAGCCACATATGTAATTTTACATTCCTAATAGCCACACAGAAGAAAATAAAAAGAAACAGGCAAAATTAAATTTAATATTATATTTTATTTAGTGCACTATACCCAAAATATTATCATTTCACTATGTAATTGATATAAAATTTTTAATGAAGTATTTTACATTTTTTCGTATTAAGTTTCAATTCAGATTAACCACATTTCAAGTGTTCAACAGCCACATGTGGCCAGTGGCTATTGCAGAGTGTAGATCTAGGTCATCACATAGGAACTACAAATCATTAAGAGCAAAATTAAAATAAAGGGGCTCCAGAACAAAGACCAACTTTAATACATTCAAAATTGTTTAGTGTCTGCTAAGAAACCTATAATACAGACTTAGACTAAAGATAGATAAAATTTCTATGTAACCAGGAATCCACTTCCAGCTCCTAGAATTGGATGTTAATAAATTCACAGGGTCAAAGGTCAAGGACATTTCTTTTTTTTTCTTTTTTTTTTTTTTATATGCATATATGTGTATTTGCTTACCCAAAATATTACACAGAACCCACTGGGATTCCCATGTTGCCCACCTCCCACACCTCCCACCACATCCCACACAAACATCTCCCACAGTGTGGCCCACCACCCTCAATGAACTTATACATCCTGGAGCCTTGCCACCAACCATAGACCACAGTTCACACTGTAGACCACACTCTCTCCCACTCAGTTCTGAGTGATGTGTGCTGATTTAAAATGGCCTACATCCGTTGCCACAACAGTACTCAGGACAACCTCCAACTCCCAAAGAAGCCCCTGTATTTCAACTGCTCATCCCCTCCCTACCCCAAAAGTGTCAAGTGGCCACTGGCTCCAGCTCATTGTTATAATTTCTTGCATTGCTAGAATCACCATATATGAACGAGAGAATACCATCAAGTCCACTCTAGTCCATAGTTCTTCCCCCAATCCTGAGGGGACTGGGATGGTGATGTCTACTCCAACTCCAAGTGAGAGAGGGCTTATATCCCATGGATATGGTGGGTGGGATGATCCTGCCTGCAGATGCAAGCCCTCTCCATTCCCTGGGATGGCCATTTCTATAGGTCACAAAAGACCTCAAACTTTTTGTACCATAAACAAAATGCTCCATAAAATGATTAAAAAATGTGTAACACAGATTAATAATAGCATAGCTATTTTCAATAGCTATATTCAACTATGCTTGCTCCTACTATGAAAGTAATTTGTCCAACAAAAATCTTTATTATGAACACCCTATTAATTGGTCATGTCTACTTATAGAAACCAATACAGAGAAAATTCTAAAATTATTTAAAATCATTTTGTAGATAATATGTAATCGTCATAAAAATATTTTTGTATTTTTCTCATTGACAAAAATGTTTCTGTTTTAAAAAAGCTTACATGTATACAATATAAGAATGGAAAAAAATGAATGAATAGTCACTGTGATATTAAAAATGATTGGGAGTGGTAGGCTTATAGCTGACTTTTCTTTTAACATATTTGCATTTTTAAATTTTTCTCCAATAAATACTTATTGCTTTAATTAAACAAAATCTATAATTTTAAAAATAAAAATTATGTATCTATTGATTTAAAAAAAATTTTTTTTATCTATGTTGGCCTGAGAAACCTAAATGTACAATTTATCAAGGAGGAAACAAGGACAAAATTTAGATGAAATTACTAAAATACTAATAAGTTAGTGGTTTGGGTAGAATACTCTCCTCAGACTAGGGTGTCAGGAATCCAAGCCTTCAAGTTATGGGAAGTTTGTAACAGCAATCCTAGTGGGGGAAAGAAAACCTTTTCATGAGACCTCAATTTCAATCAACTGAATTGGAGAAGTTAAAGAGGAAACTAAGATCTTCAGAATTTAGAGCAGCTACATTGTATTCTAAAGAAGAAAGAAAAAAAGATTTTCTTAGGTTATTTGGGAGCTTGTGGCTTACTACAGATTCTAGTGACCAAAACTATTGCCATCTATTGAGCTTGATTATATGTTAACTTTTGTTAATGTACAGGTGAATATACATTTGATAAAGTAACAGGTGGCCCCTTCTATAATATTCATTTTTATTTGAATAAAAAGGTGTATGCATATTTTTTTCCTTATTTTTCCTAACAAGCCAAAATCCCAAAGAACAAGACCCACATTTACTTAACCCTAGAATAAAAGTAGTAATCTGTTGATATGGAAGGAGGAGGGAAGTTCTCTCTCAAACTGTGAAAGATAAAATCTCAAACATCTACAGAAAGAAAAAACATCACCATTAAAAATCCTAAATACTGCCATATCATTCATTGCAAGCAACATTATTCATTGAATCCTTTTATCTTTCCAAGCTAGATGAAAAGAATGCATGCTCACTGACAACTATGTCAAGAGTGAAGGTGTTGACAGATTCTCCTATAGGTAAACATGCATATACTTAAAGTGGAAAAAAAAAAAAAAAAAAAAAAAAAAGACTAGGGGGGAACACACAAAAAAATATTTTATGTAAATATACATAAAAGATAACAGATCTTAGGTGATGAATGGCATAATGCAAAAAAAAAAAATGACTTTACTTTTGGGGAGGTTTTAGATTATAGAAAAGTTACAGCTATGGTAGAAGAGGGTCACTGGTGCAGGGTGTCAGTAGTGGGGGGATGTGTGGGGGAAGGATGTACCTGGGACATGCTTCTGTGGAATATGAATGTGTTCAATTGGTCATGGTGTATTATCTCAGTGGATTGAGATCCACACAATAACCAATAAAATATCAAATTCCCATCCTGGGGAGTCCTGCTACATTCTCTAATAGAGTGGCAAGAATCTCTAGAGTAAATAAGCATTGCCTAGAGAAAGAGGAAGACCAATACATAGGCCCTTGATATTGATGCTTGTACTTATGAACCTTATTCTCGGAAAATTGAAAGGTAGCCTAGTATTATATATTGCCTAAGACTTACCTCCTGAAAGCCTCCTTGCTGCTCAAATGTGGCCTCTCTCTAAGCCAAACTCAGCATATACCTTCCCCCTAGCATGGGACATGACTCCCGCGAATGGGGCTCCCTGGCACCAAGGGATTATTACTAAGCACCAGCTAGTGATGTATTTGGAAAAATACCTTGAAAGAATGGGGTATATATTAAACACAAATGAGTTTTTACAGCTAACAGATTTCAAAGCGAGTTGGGAAGTCATTCCAGAGGTTATACTTATGCAAGTCTCAGCAAGATCTCATTGACTACCACAGTAAACAGTGCCTCAAACAATGGGTTCTTGAGGGCTCTAAAGATATCAGGACACTATAGGCAGGACAGACAACCCAGGAAATTGGCACTCTGTCAATGGGCCTTACCTTGGAATATATGATAACCTATCTCCCCAATATAACAGAGTTAGACTCATTTATAATTTTCCTACACATGGTTCTTCTGCCCTTTTTATTTGAACCTGTAATTAGCACTATTCTCATTAAATATATGCTCCAGAAACTTGTATCTTCAGACTGTTTATATGCCAATTGAGCCCTGAATCTCAGCAGAGTTGCAGCCAACACCTACTCTCCAGTTCATTGGACTCACCCAGGACAACTAATACAATGATGATGGACAAAGCCCATCCCAAAAAACAGAGTATCTACAACTGTAAGCAGACAGTTCCATCCATCTGCCCCATGGCATCTAAGCCCACTCTCAGTGGGAAGCAGAGTAAGCATCATCATCCCCAAACCCTCAAGATTGAGGAATGATCAAACGAAACGGGAGAATGTAACTATGGACTAAAGTAGACTTATTATTATTCTAGTAATGGAAGAACTTGTACCATTGATATAAAGGCAGTGGTCACCAGAGGTTCTGAGGGGAGGGAGAGGAAAGAATAGGTGTAACATGAGGCATTTTGTGGACATGGGAATTGTTCTGAATGACATTGCAATGATGGATACAGGCCATAATACATTTTATCAAAACCTATAAAATTGTGCTGTGCAAAGTGCCAACCATATTGTGAACCATGGTTTGTAGCAATGCTTCAATACGTGTTCATCAATAGTAACAAATGCACCACACTAATGAAAGATGTTTTTAATAGGGGAAAATGTGAGAGGGGGGGTTGGGATATATGAGAATCCCCTATATTTTCAATGTAACTTTTAAGTAATCTAAAACTACTTGAAAAATAAAGAAAAAAAAAACATGCATGTACTCTTAGTTATTTACTCAATAGAGATGAGTACAAGATTGTTCATAGCTTTATTAATAATTTTGAAACCTGGTAACAACCCAAGTGTCCATCAACAGGTAAATGGATAAACAAATATTATATATTCATACAATGGAATACTACATAGCAATAAAAAGAAAATACTGACACACGCAACAACTTGAATAAGTTACAAACATACAATGTGATAAACAAAAGAAGCATACCCACTATCTGACTACATTTACATGACATCTTAGAACAGGCAAAACTAAGTTGTGATAGAATTCAAAATAGTTGGGCAGCATTGGGAAGCACTGACTGGAAAGGGGCATGAAGAAATTTTGGGGATAATTAAATTGCCCTCTAGCTTGGTTTGGGTAGTGGTTATATGAGTGTATACTTTTGTCAAAACTCATTGAACTGTACGCTTAAAATCTGTGCATATATAAATGATAAAAATAAATTTAAAATAAAAACTTTTTTAAAAGAATTTTAAAAAGTCACTTACATGCAGATGATAGTTACTCCCTGATGTGTGACGGCATTCTATCACATGAAGCCTATTTTACACGTATTTTAACTCCACCCCTCCTGTCTGCCTAGTTCATGCTAAAAAGGAACAATGAGTGGTCTTTTGATGAAGTTTTCACTGCAGAACTAATCCGAAAATATGGATGGGGTTTTGCAGTCCCCTCACACGTCTCCATTATTGCTAGAATAGTTTGATTTTTTGCAGGTATGCAATGGTAGAAAGTGATTTTTCAAAGGGTAAACAATTAGTACATAAGATTCAGTACGTTAGCCAAATGACATAGTCTCTTCATTAATCCTGAAACTGATAATTTCTGGAAATTTTGAATGAATGGGTTTCTGGTTACTTCCCAATGACATTTAAGAGTCAGACTTAAAAACACAGAAGAAAGCATTATAAGTTTTATCCAAAATGATTATGGCCATCATTTGAATAAAATACAGATTTTGCAAGCTGTAAAGCATATCATTACTACATACTGGTCTAAGTAAGGTTTGGTTCACAAACTACAGAGCTCTAACCAAGTCATTAAATCTATCTAAAAGGGCCTCATTTGAGAAGCAATAAAATTTTTAATCATTTTATTATTAAAAGAGTGTTTAATATGTAGCTAATTAAATGCCAAAGGCAGGTTATCTGAGTTTAACCTTCAAAAAGAAAATGATGTATCAAAGTCTGCCTCTGGCATCATGGGATAGAAATGTCATCCTCATAATCATTGCATGACAACTAGCTGGTGGCCTTTTCTAGAGCTATGGTTAAATTACCTGATTAAATTAATAGCCATTTAGATGTTTTAGGAACTGCACAGACCTATACTAAATGAAAATTAGGTCCATTACATTTTCTGAGTGGGCTAGATAGACCCTAAAATAAAACACGTATGCCATTGACCACATTACTTAGATTAAGCAATTAAAAGCTCTTTCTAAAAAGCGACTAATTCCCTATAATGTACAGACAACTGCATTTACACTAATGACCAGAGGTGAGGTTTTTTTTTCTGCTTATTTTTCCCTTTCCTTAGACAAGTTATGTGCATGTGTGTTTATTTGAGCATACAAGAATAAAACTTGAACTTACCGCTTAAATATGTAACTAAAAAAGGTCTTTTGGTATTATATTTTTAAATGGCAATGAACAGTGATTATATGTTAGTAAAACACTAAATTAGAAGGTAGAGTAGAAAATCATCCTAATTGGTAATTTACCAAACCATCATTGAAGCATTCTAGGAAACAGCTTTCAAACTTTCCAGTCTCTACCATTAGTTTCCTTACTAAGTTAATTCTTTTATATAAAATCCATATAATCAAATCACTAAATATATAAGAAAAATGCAAGCAGTATCTCTTTTACCAATCTCGGAAGAAAACTACCATATTTCTGCAATTGAAAAATGTATAGAGAGTACAAACTTTAAGGATGTGGCTCAAGCAGTTGAGCACCCCCTACCACACATCCCGGGTTGGGTTTCCGGTGCCTCCGGAAAAAAAAAAAAAAAAACAAGCAAAACAAATGGTGAAACCAACTCAGGGAAGCCGATGTGGTTCAGTGGTTGAGTGCCGTATTCCCACATACGAGGTCCTGGGGTTCAATCCCTGGCCCTGGGAACCTCAAAAAAAGAAAATTGGGGGTCATTGTTATGTCCCAAATGCCTAGAATAGTGTTAGACACCTTTGTTGGATTAAAAGCAAGCCTGAAATTTTATCTCTGTTTTCGTTAATAGCATTTATTTCAAAGTCATCATGAAATCTTGAAATTCCTTATTTTGATTGCATGTTATAAAATTAAGTATTTGACAAGTAATTTTTCAGTCAGTGACATTTGGTATGTAACTATGAATAAAAGTGAACTACATCAGTGTGGTGTCTTCCATTATTTATAAATAAGATTTTGTTTAACTTCATTTCACTTCAATTCATACTTAGCATGGATATAATGTTCTCGATCCTATTTGTGGACTTTAAGAGGTTCAAGATAGGTAGAAACTCAATAATTTCTAGTCTCAGAAGCTTCCATACAGCTACAAAATTTAGATCTGCTGTAAGATCTGGTATTATTTACAGATGAACTCCACCTATGGCATACTCATGATGTTCCTAAGATTAAATAGAAATAACCAAAGTGGCATTGATAAAAATGTGTAAAAAGCCACTCTTTGAGACTCAACAATGCTTACATCGTAACTTCGTTGAATGTGTGTCAATCTTTATTCATTGAATCAACATTTATCAGGTGCTTATGGTGCTCGACTTTTTGTAAAAGTACAAAAATGAATAAAGCACCCACTGTCTTAAATCTAGAGTATACAAAGAACCAAAACTGAATATGAAAGAGCAAAGAAAAGTATGTATAAGAGCTATATTAGAAATGTATACCAGTTAGTCAGTAATGATGAACTGGTTAGTGCAGGCTGGGAAAGGAATTGTGAAGGAGTTGATGCTTGAAGTTGCCATATGATGAAATGAAGAAGGAAACTTTTGCATGTGGATGTAAAATCTAAAAAATACCATAAAAATGGTGTATGAGAATCTTGATTCAGTTTAATGCAGACCCTTCTCTGAAAATGTCAGATTTTATTTAATGAAGTGAGTTAAAAAAAAAAAAGAAAGAAAAAGAGGTTGTATTATTGGTATATCAAAAAATAGTCCAATTGTAATGCATTCCCAGTGCTATGTGATTCTTTTAAAGTTATCATGGAAGAAATCCCTACACAGGACAGCATAAGACAATTCCATAATAGAGAAGTAAGAGGAATGTCATTACACTGATAGGAAAACACAGAAATAAAAATCTAAGGCTTTCAAGATCCCATGAGCTTTAAAATGTATTTTATAAATAGCATGCAATGTCCCACTGATCCCAAGTCCTAAATGTCCTGGGAAGGGAGCTGTGATGGAGAAGGCCCAGGGTTTTGAGGATCTTAGTTCATGGTAGTTCAGGTAGGTGGAGCGGGAAGGAATAATCAGGTAATCATAACAGAGACCCGAGACAGAACATATTGAAAAAGCCACCTTGGCAAACTGTTTTAAATTATATTTTCAGTCTATGACCGTCTTAAGTTTCAGTCTGCTTGCATAGCCACAGGTATGCTATTTGACATATTTGAATATTTACTGGAAACTTCCTTTATACATTGGTAAAAGCCTGCCTCAGCCTACATACCAACTGGAACGTAACTGAAGCTATTTGAGAGTAGTAGTCAAGGCTTAAAATTGATTATATACATCTCCAAGGAAACCTTTGTGTTAACCATGAATTACGAGGGATAGAGAAATAGTCCATTTTCCTCCCACACAGTTTCTGTTTTACAAAAGAGCTAGTATTGAAATATTGCAGGTAATAGTAATAACCACCACATCCTGTCTGCATGCTATGTGCTCTGTGCATCTCAGTGTTTCTCAACGTTGACATGATTGACATTTGGGGTCAGATAATCCTTTGCTATGGGGGCTGTTCTGTGCACTGTAGAATGTTTTGCAGCATCCCTGGACTCTACCCACTATATGCCAGTAGCACCCCCTCTCCAGTAACAATAGCCAGAAATGTTCATAGACTTTTCCAAATGTCCCCTGAGGGCAAAGCAGCCCCAGCTGATCCAAATGGCACTTTTCTTGGTAACTTATTTATGCCGATGAAAAATACTGTATGGTAGGAACAATTATATCTGTTTTATTTTTTATTTATTTCTCCCCCACCCCCGTTGTTTTGCACTCACTATCTGCTCTCTCTGTGTTCTTCTATGTTTGCTTGTCTTCTCTTTAGACGGCACCAGGAACCGATCCTGGGACCTGCTGGAGTGGAGAGAGGTGTGCAATCACTTACGCCACCTTAGCTCCCTGGTCTGCTGCATCTGTTATTGTCTTTCTTCTGTGGCCCTTTTTGTTGCATCATCTTCCTGTGCCAACTCTCCACGTGGGCCAGCTCTCCTGTGTGGGCCAGCTGTCCTGCGTGGGCCAGCACACCTTCACTAGGAGACATTGGGAATTGAACCCTGGACCTCCTATATGGTAGACGGGAGCCCAATCGCTTGAGCTACATCTGCTTCCCCATTTTGCCTAACGTAAAAATGAGGAAATGAAGGTTCATAGGGGTTTAAGCCTTAGTGTGTTAACCTCAATCTTCGTTCTGTTCCCTATACCATATTGTCTCCAACTTTGAAGATTTTGTTCTCTGAATTTCCTAAAAGATTTTAAATGAAATCCAGGGCCATCCTTATGATACAAATCTAGAATTGCAGTAAACCATAAAATCACACTGAGTGTGTGAAGGAGAGTGTATGGAGATCCTCGGTTGGGGTCACTCTGTTCCACAAGCCTGCTCCCCAATCCACAGCTCCAGCACAGTCTTCTGGTCCCTTGTGGGTGGTAAGCAAGGAAATCTAGACTTGGGATTACTTTGGGTGTTTGCTGATTTTCAGGAGGAGGAGTGTTTTGTGGGTATTATGTGCGGAAAGGCAAGAAACTCTTAAATGAAGCCACTGTGAGTCATGAAAGCATTGTGTCATGTTCTTATCAAATAGTCTTTCTCTAATTCTGTCATTGTGCATCAGTTTACAGTTTGTGAATCTGTCAAAAGACTGGGGACTTCTACTGATTTTGCAAATAGAATTGACAAGGGAAAGTCCTGGCTGCCCGCCTGATAGAAGAATTTCTTCCCTCAGTTCACCAAAGGCAACTATTTGGTATTACAGTTTCATACTTTTTCCTGAACTAACAAAAAAAACAAACAACACAATTAAAAAGTAAGCAGGGAAGCAGATGTAGCTCAAGCAGGTGGGAGCCCGCCTACCATATGGGAAGTCCCGGGATTGGCTTATGGTACCTCCTAGAGAAGATGAGCAACTCAGCAAGCTGGTGTGACAAGCTGGTGCAGTGAGCTGATGCAATAAGATGATGCAACAAGGAGACACAAAGAAGAAACACAATGAGAGACACAACAAATCAGAGAGCGGACGTGGCTCAAGTGATTGAGCATCTTTTTCTCACATGGGAGGTCCCAGGTTCAGACACAGAGAGCACACAATGAATGGACACAGAGAGCAGACAGCAAGCACAAACAATGAGGTGGGGGGAGAAATAAATAAGTAAAATAAATCTTTTTAAAAAGTGGGTGAATACTTGAAGTGCTATTTCTCCAAAGATATACCAATGGCCAAACAGCACAAAAAAGATGCTCAACATCATTAGCCACCAGGGAAATGCAGATCAAAACCTCAATGACATACCATTTCACACCCATTGGAATGACGACTATTAAAAAAGAAAACAACGAAAAACAAGTGTTGGAGGGCACATGGAGAACTAGGAACACTTGTGTGTAATTGGCAGAATGTAAGATGGTGTAGCCACTATGTAAAACAGTTGTTTATTTCTCAGAAAGTTAAGTACAGAATTACCATATGACCCAGTCATCCCACTTCGAGGTATACACCCAAAAGAAATGAAAGCGGGGACTCGAGCAGATATTTGCACATCAACGTTCATAGTAGCATTATTCACAATTGGCAAAAGGTGGAAGCAACCCAAGTGTCCATGAGCAGATGAACAGATAAACAAAATATGGTTTATACATACAATGGAATATTATTCAGCCATAAATTGATTGATTGATGAAAAAGTATTGGCAATGGATGATGGTGATTGAGGCACAACTTTGTGTATGTAATAAACATCATTGAAATATATATTTGAAAGTGGATAAAAAGGGAAATTCTAAGTTGCATGTAAGTTACCAGGAAAAAAAAAAAAAAGAAATTTATACCTGTACAACACAAAGAATGAACCCTAATGTAAATTGTGGGTTATAGTTAATAGTATAATTATAATAATAATGTATCATCAATTATAACAAAAGCACTAGACTAATGCAAAATAGGGAAAACTGTGTTTTCAAGAGGAGGTATATGGGAACTGTTCAATTTCTGCATGATTCTTCTAAAACCTACAACTGCTCTAATTTAAAAAAAATAAAATATATACATGGGACTTTGAAGATTCACATATGAAAAAACTGAAGGAAAATATATCACTAATATTTTATATCATTATATTGATTTTATATTGATTGAAATGACAATGCTTTTGATATATTGGGTTAAATAAAATAGATTATAAAAAATTTTTTTAAAACATATGGTGACATGTCCACAACGGTGGTATCAACACACCAATTTTCTATAGAATCAAATATATTTCTGTGCCAGACATGAATTTCAAATTGCATATTGTACTTATTTTACCAAAATCACAGTTAATAATTCTTAATTTATAAAGATATATTAAGATTCTCTCTCTCTTTCTCTCTCTCTCTCTCTCTCTCTGTCTCTTTAAAGCAGTCTCCTGGCTATGTTAACTCGAACCCGGCCCTACGGCTCTCTTTGAAAATTTACAGTTTCTTTCGATCTATTTTCTATTTTATTTTACAATTTTTCAATAAAGGTCTTTCTAACAAACAGCTGGAATAAAAAAAAAAAAAGATATATTAAAGCTTGTCAAGCAAAAGTGAGAAGCTCATTTGCTTTGAGTTTTTGTGGGCGTTGCCAGTTATGGATGGAGAGAAGCAAGGCATCAGAAGTGCCTCTGTCCCTCCCACCCTCTCCCTCAGAATGACTAAGAGAGTGGACTCTAGATCTTTCCTACATTGAGCGTTTGTTAGTTTTATGTCCTTACTAGATTATAACCTCTAGGAAAGCGAAGGTCTTGCCTCACTCATCATCTGTGTTAAAGTTAGAGAAAAACATGGGAAGATGTGGCTCAAGTGATTGGGCTACCGTCAACCATATAGGAGGTCCAGGGTTTGATTCCCAGAGCCTCCTGGTGAAAAGCAAGCTGGCCCGTGCAGAAGTGCTGGCCCGCGCAGGAGTGCTGGCCCGTGCAGAGAGCTGGTGCCACAAGATGATGCAGTAAAAAAAGATACAGAAGAGACACAATAAGAGACGCAGCAGACCAGGGAGCTGAGGTGGCACAAGAGATTGAGCAGCCTCTCTCCACTCTGGAAGGTCCCAGGATCGGTTCCCAGGTGCCACCTAAAAGAAGACAAACAGACACAGAAGAACACACAGAGAACAGACAGCGAGCACAAAAACAACGAGGGGAGGGGGGAGAAATAAATAAATAAATCTTTAAAAGTAAATAAATAAAGTTAGAGAAAAACAAATCTAGTTCCTGCTCCAAGAAGCTTATCATTCAGTGCATAGAGAAACACAGGTAGACAATGAACCGTGATGCAGGCATTGTGTCAGTGGTTCTCAAACTTGTGCATGTGCCAGAATCACCTGGAGGGTGATTAACCCACAGCTTAGTGGGTTTCACTGCCAGAGTTTGATATAATAGGTATGGGGTGGAGCTGAAATTTAGCATTTTTTTTTCTTAAATTTTTATTTTGAAATAATTTCAAACTTGCTGTGCAGTTACAAAAACATTACAAAACCCTGTAAAGATCTCCATTATAGCCCTCCAAGAAACCCTGACCCACTAACTTTAATATTTTGCCACAATTGCTATATTTTATCTATCTGTCTGCCTGCCAATTTTCTAAATGTTTGCAAGTAAGTTGTATAAATCATGCTCCTTAAACACAAAATATTTCCATGTAAATTTCCTATGAATGGGCATACACCTATGTAACCACCATAAATACAATTACCAAGTTCAAGAACTTTAACCTTAATATAAAGCTTTCAGTCTATATTCCAATTTTTTCATATATCCCAATAATGTCCTATTGAGACTTTTCTCCCATATTATTAGCCTCAGTCCAGAACCATGTATTGCATTTAATTGTCATTGTCTCTTTAGCTGTGAGACTGCATTTTTAACAAGTTTCTCAGGTGATGTTTATGCTGCTGGTGAGGAGACTGGAATATTGTATATTGCAATATAGTGAGTGGGTCAGCATTTATTTACCCAGAAATAGTCCTAAAATGATGGAGCTGATATAGATTTAGTCACAAAGATAACAAGACCATTCCAAAGGTATACAGCAAGTCAGTAGTGGTGGAACTAGAACATAATACTCTTGACTTAACTTCCCTACACCATCTTATCTGCTTCCCAAATGAAGTTTTCCAGACCTAGTAAAATCATCAGAGATGCCTTTGAATCTCCCATATATATAAAATAGCTGTTGAGATCAATAGGAGTTCGGCATCCAGAAAAATCTCAGAGGTTACTTACGGGTTTTATTCCATCAGTGGAATCCACAAAAGAAATATAACTAAATTAGTCTTATTTTTATTCCTTTGTTCTACTCTTAGAGGAAAAAAACTAATATGAAAATATGTGTTCTTTCTGAGATTTCTTTCACAGGCATTTATTTCTCTTTTCATTTCTCAGGCAAAGGGGCTGCCATGTGAATGGGAATATAAAGCTTCACGGCCTTTTTCACCCACCTGTTAGACTGAGTCAGTTTTCCACCATTTAGAATTTAGTGCCTCTTTGGTGAAGCTTGACAGGTACATGGAGGGTCGGTGGAGGGAGGTTGGAGGAAGGTAAGAGGGCTAGGAAACCAGCCATATAATTTATAATTCTCAAGCCCATAAAAGCACAGCAAGCAGGTAAGGTCGAGTGCACTGTCATAGGGCCACTAGCCAGGCCTCCAAGAGCTACAGGATCCTATTTCATTATCTCATGACCTGGATCGCAGTGCACAAATTTCCTACTCTAGGACCATAACAAATCTACTCTGACAGAATAGGAAAACAACTGCAGAATTCTGCAGCTTCCCATAACTAGGAGACTGAATGCAAACAATGGAACTAGCCTTACCTGGTCACCAACATACATTTGGAGAATCAGAGAAAAGGTAGAAGGTAGTATATCCAGAAATTATAACCAGGCTCTGACTCTGTGCATTCATGGGTGTTAACACTGTATTGCCTGGGCTAAACTGTATGGGCTCTGGGTTCAAATTCTGACTCTGCCATTTTTTAGTTAGATTACTTTAACCTAGTGATAAATGTCATTTTCCTTAACTATAAACATCAGTTTCCTTAACTGTAAAATGGACATAGCAATAGAACCAAACTCTCATGGTTACTGAGAAAAATGAAAAAGCTAATTTCTTTAGATTTGCCTATATATTTTTGAAAGGAATTTTGAGATCTTCTAGTCTAATCTCACAGAGATGATGTGACTAGTCCCAAGTTATTTAACAAGTCAATAGTGGTGAGACTAGAACCCTGTGCTCCTTACCCAATTTCTCCTCAACATCTTTGCTGCTTCCTTAGCCACTGAAGGGACTCTCCTCAATTTCTATTGGCTAAGCTGATAAACTCAGCAAGTCACAATTAAAAACTCACACCTTGACTATATAGTTACAATTACCTGAGTAACTGAGCAAAGAGATATGAATGGTCCTGAGAGGGGCTGTGCATCCAGAGGCTGACTCATGTCCTATAGTCAGTTCTTATCCTTCCCCGACTCAACTCACCTCAGAAGAGTGTAAAATTCAAAATGAAGATATAACTAATGAAAAATAATTCATCGAAAATTCTATTTTGTCACTTATAAAGCACAAAACCACTTACAGCAGTTCACAAATAATATTTTACAGTAAGAATTCACTTAACATTAGAGAAATGCTGCACAGAGGTTCTGAGAACTGAAATCTTCATTCAGTCTGGCCTTTGTGTCAATGATTCCTTTTGTTAATGGACAAGGAAATAAAGGAGGTAGCAGTCAATGTTCACTCTTTACACTTTAGATTTGAAAGGAAAATGATCAATGAGGATGTTTTTGATCTACAGTGAAATGTAATATTCTGTTCAGGAGCTGACATAAATATCACTATATTGAGTGTAGTAGGTGGGGATGAGGGGACCCTGCATATTTTTTGCTTGTTTCCTCTCTCATCAACTGGAAATGTGACAGTGTTAGGAGCAAACCTTCTATCTAGCATATGAAAACCAGGCACTTAGGCATTTTTGAGTGATAATTCAATAGGATTAAATTACACTCATGTGACAGCTCAACTCACTAATGAGGTATGTTCCAGTAAACTGTTGACAGAACTGTCTGGAAAGTTTCTTTAATTTACCAACATGTAACAACATGGGAAAAGCATTAGTCAATGAGATGAAGATGAATAAGGAGTGAGGTCAAGGGGTATTTTACATTAATACCTGACAACCTGAAAAGGTTTTTGTCACCTGCTCTATTTAGCCCAAGGCAAGCACAGAATAACTGGTACCTGTTAGTGTGATTGACTTACCAAAGTAATGAAAGGAATTACCTTGAAGAGGGTTGGGTGGAAAATATGTCAGAGAAATTTCTTTTCCTTCTAGTTAACAGGAAGCCTGTTCTTTGCAAAGTGGATGATGGTTGCACTAAATTCGAATGAATGTTTCAGATTTTTTCATACGGCTGCACCAATACTTTCCTTTTTCAAACTCTTTGATTCTGTCCTGATAGATTTTAAAAATCTGTCTGTATATATTTCTAGCCATATTTTGATTGGGAATAATATAGGGTTACCTTTGCCCAACCAAATGATTTATTCCAAACCAAGAAAAGAAAGAACATATGATAGTAACATGTAGTAAATAGGAGGCAAGGAAACCTGCCTTATTAAGGTACCAAGCCCTTACTGAAAAACACCTTTAGCTTAGATTATGCTACCCAATAAGAAAGCCATGAAACCATTTGCAACCTTTGAAAAGTGTTATAAAATAAACGTCCCTATAGTGTCTGGAAATGGCTAACGGGAAAAAGCAGATTAACTCTAAGTAAATGAATAGGGTAACCATTAGGGGGCACGAAAGATACCGAAATAGGTATTTTAGTCCCTAGATCTACCTGTTTCAATAGTTATTCTCCATACTTAAACATTTTAAAAATTTTTAACTCATAAACAGTTTCTCAAGAGAAGGTGCCACACAAAAAAAAGGTGGAAGCAAAGATGTAAATACTATCTTACTGCATCTGTTGGCCAGGAATTATTCGAAACAACTTAGCATTCTAAAAGAATGAAGAGAAAAGAGGAATTAAGCTAGTTGTGACACCATTAACTCTTGGGTATCAAACCTAATAAGGGGAAATGTTGGTGTAGCTGATACAAAAAAAAAGTTAACTCATAAACCACATCTATTTGGTTGTGAAAGCAGAAGAAAGTTTAGAGGGCTTCTTTGCAGTGGGTTACCTTTCTCATTTCATCTTGATTTTACTATTATTCTAGCGAGTCTGCATTTCCAGAATACACAGTGATTTGTTGGAGGTTGCTGGGAAACAGGTTAAGAGGTAGACGATGGGAAAATTTAGCGAAAATGAAATGGATCCTTTAAACTTTCAGCCGAGCCAGTTGAAAGGATGCTTCCCACTGGGAATCTGACCCCATAAAAGGCATGCTCAAGTCATAGCCCCTGGTCCTGTGGGTGTGAACCAATTTGTAAATAAGATCTTTGAAAAAGTTATTAGTTAGGGTGCAGCCAAACTGAATGTGAGAGGGCCTTAGTTCAATACGGCTGACACCCCTTAGTTCAATATGGCTGATGTCCCTATAAGAAAAGGAAGTTGGACACAGAAGTAGAAGCCAGAGAAAGGAGAGAGATCGCTATATGATGGAGATAGAGATGCATCTACAAGCCAAAGAACCCTAAGAATTGCTGGCAAGTTAGGGCCAGAACACTGCAGACTCTGCGAGTAAGCATTGCCTGTCAAAAACTTGATCATAGACTTCTAGCTTCCAAACTGTGAGACAAGAAATTCCTGCTGTTTAAGCCAACCAGTCTGTGATATTTGTCATAGCAGCCCTGGCACATCAAGACACTTCCTAAGTGGTAACAAAGCTGAGAAAATCATTTGGTGATATTGTCAACACAAGCATATATAAAGCTTCAAGCTGGACCCCGGCATAAAAGGGAAATTCTGCCAATAGAATATCTCAAGGGGATCTGAAAACACTGGCAAGAATGGGAAGTATTACAAAAGGGCCAGGTACTTTCTGAGGTGAAAGAGTGCTTCCTGATGTCAAAAACATAGGGCTTCTTTTTGCTCACCCTCGATATTAACTCTGATTCTCTGAACATCATTAATCATAAGGATAATAATAACTAAAATTTGTCCCATACTCTATTATTCACAAAGAAATTTCATCATCTCATTTGCTCCTTCGAGGCAAGTAGGTCCAGCATTTTTATAGCACTTGACAGATTAAGAAGTTAGCTTCAGCAACTGCCTTGTTCAAGATATAAAACACTGAAGCAACTGAACAAGATGCAAATTCAGCCGTGACTCCAGATCCAAGCACTTTTTCCACTGTATTAAACTGTCCCAAAATGTCAATGCTGGGTCATCTAGAGGCAGAGGTGCAGACTCTGAGGAGAGCTGGTTCAGTTCAAGTGGGAATCAGATATCCCAAATATTGATCTGGGTAGTCCTCAAAGAGGATTCTAGAGGAAGGATTTCAGTTTTCAACAGTCATGTTTGGCATCAGGGTGAGAACCAATTTGATTCTATCTTTCCTTCATTTTTCTCCAATTATGTAAAAAACAGAGGGAAGGGACCCCAAAGTATAAAAGGCCAAACATTCTTTTCAGGTTCTTTTGCTTTGTAAGATAATACTAAATTAACAATAAAGCAAACTGGCAGTAGAAGAAGAAAACAATTAGGAATGCACACTTTTAATATATTTCAGTGTAAGGTCTCATTTGAAAATACTCACCTTGACAATAATATATCTCTCACCCAACAATGTATATATAGTACTTGCTAAACCTTGCACCATATCCACTTATAAAACTGATCCAAACTGTTTGGTCAAATGGAGTGTCTTGGCCAAGTAACACTCAGCGAATTCATTGTCAAATAACAGCTCAATGTCAGTAATTTAAAATGTAAAAGAAATAACCAAATTTTGTCTAGGATTGACTGAGCTACCTAATCAGTTACTTTAGAAGGCTTTAATAGTACTGATAGTTGATAATAGCTAAGATGTTTTGCCTGCTTACTATAAGGTAGAAACTGCGTTTTCAAGCATTATGTAAGTTCATCCTTCTATGACTCTATGGATGATAGTACTATTATTAGTTGCATAGAAAAAAGTAGTGATATGGAGGCTGAGAGCATCAGTAACTTGCTCACATTGCACAGCTAGGATTGGTTAGAGTCGCCGCTTGAACTCAGGGCTGCACTACCCCACACTGGCTTGACTCTACCTTGGCTAGATCCTGTTTCTCTTTCTAATGTTCTGCTATATTCCTAGTTCCCGTTACTTAACAGAGTACATAGTAATCAGACAGCCTGCTTTCTTTTTGTTGGGAAAAGTTGCACCATGGCCAGGAATGGTACTGGTAGTAGTTCTTTTCAAATAAGTAATTTACCTTCAAGATATACTTGAATTTTTATACAAACATGTATTACAAATATAGTAATATTGTTTGTAACATGAAAAGATTAGAAAATTCTAAAGGGTCATCAAAAGGAAGAAGAAAATTATGACAAATGCATGCAATGGAATATTCTGCAACCTTTAAAAGAAATGAACTAGATTAATGTGTGCTAATACGGAACAATCACCAAGACAATTAGTAAGTAAAAATTCAAGGTGCTGATTAGCATGCACAGAATGTTACCAAATATTTTTTTAAAGACAAAGATACAAACTTAGACAAAAGAGAATATCACTGGAAGGATCTACAAGGTACTGGTATTAATAGTTGTCTATGGAGAGGGCAACTATAAATCAGAGAAAAAAGAAAGACTGCTTTTTTGCTGTGGAATTGTTTGTACAGCTCTAATTTTTTTTTATCATGTGCAGGATATAAAAAAGTTAAAAGTTTCTTTAACGTTAATAAAACATTTATAGATGTTCATTCGATGTTTGTTGTCTTGAACAATGATTAGAACACATGGGCTATGTTAACCCATAAACACTGAACTTGGAATCAGAAAAGTTTAAATATGCTTTGCAACAAACTGGCTGGGTTTCTTTGTTTAAGGCACTTACCTTTTAGCCATAACTTCTTATGGGAAATTGGCATAATAATACCTACTCTACCTCTCACAGGTTTGTGAGGGAAAGATGAGATGCTATATGGTAAAGCATTCACTAAAGTGCAAAAATTATTGTTGCTGTTATTCTTATTTATTAATGAGGTAGGCTGGTTCAGATTGGGAAACCATGCAGTCAGAAAGGAAAGACTTAAAATGTAGAGCTTGACTTGTAGGTCAACCAAATATCCACTTCACTTACTTCCAGAACAATAGCCATAGCATTTTGTAACCAGGTTAAAAATATTTATAATTTTCCTTTCAGAAAGAGGAAAATACCATTTTGGAGAAATACATGGAGAGTCTTTGAGGTAGAAAGTAAACCCAAGAGGGACCTCAGTGAGATATAGGGAGAAACACTATTGCTCCTTTGATGAAGGAAAGGAAGAGGAGAGAGGAAGGATGAAGACTGAAGAGGAAGAGGTCAGCAAAGACCAGGGGCTCAGCAATGTGACCTCTTCACACTCCTTGCCATTGAAAACTATAAAATGGTAGAGGTGAGTAGATTTCTGTAGAAGCCATCGAAAGGGCTGAGTGCAACATTGAGGTCTTTCAAGACTAAACACAGAGAGAATAAGAGCCAGATTAAAAGAGAAAAACATAAATAAGTAAAAACTCAGAACTTCCCAGGAATAAAAGGAAGAATTTTGAACTGTCACTGACAGGAGCATGGGGGTATGGGGCTAGGTGACTTCAGGGTGATTTACTAGGTCTCCAAATAGGTGCTTAATCATTACAGTTCAGTCCACCCTAATGTTAGAATGAGTTTACAGAATGCAAGCCCAGGATAGTTAGCCAAGTGGATTGATTATCTACAATCGGCAGGAATATTCCTAGGTGAAGCACAAATTGCTTTCCCTGATACTTGACCCTTCCAAACCATAATGATAATTGCTGCTGTGTTGCAAGATGGGCTTATGAAAAGCTCAGGGGTTAGTACCCTCCCTTCAGTAAGGCTACCAAGTAGTAGGGACTGCATACATCTGATTGTGACAAATTACTAGTTTACCTGCTAATCAGGGCACAGTAGCAGGTAATTTGTAATATCACCAAAGCAGAAAGCACCACACCTCTCCCCTCAAAAAGAAATGAAATAAAATCTATTGCTCCTATATATTTTTCGGTACAAACTGAAATAGGTTCAGTTTTAATCACACAAGCAGTAAATCAAATATCAAATTTAAAACAATGAGACTCCTCGAAGTCACTTAGTGTTGATAAATTAGTAATGTATTATTAAATTATTCATATCTGTTTTTTCCTTAGGACTATAATGATATACTGTACACAGCACTGATAATTTACTTAGGCTGAGTCCATTCATTTAATTATGCTGCTAAACTTGGTAGGCCAATTGGTCATCATGAGAGTTTCGAGGTGAGCTAATCACAAATATATAGAACATGTCTCTTATTGTCCCCAGCGGCTAAGTGCTAAAATGCTATTTAGTGCTCAGAAGGTTAATGTCCTGCTTATGTAAATTGTCCAATTTAACATTCAGCAGCAGTATCATAAATTCTGGCTCCAGGATTTCATTAAACGTATGTTCAAACTAGTTGACCTTAAAGGTTAACAAGCACAAGTTAAACAGGACAATTATTTAACTCACTTCTTATCAAGAGACTGAAGCGTACTAGCCATTTAATAGCTCTGCATACTTCACAATTAGAATTCTTATAAGGTCTCTGATAAAGCTGCAGGTCATGAATTTTCATAAGGATGTCAGATAATAACTATTTATCTGCACTTGTTTTTCTTTCTTATAAACTTAAACTTTGATCTTAACATTCAATTAGAAATGATTCCATAGAGAAGGACTAGGTGACTCAAGGAGCTAGTATTCACTTTCATTTGGATCTGCATGAAGATTTAAAACATATTTGCATTGTCGTTTATGGAAATTAATGTAAAAGTCAGAGGCTTGCTATTCGGTGCACGGAGCTCAAATGAGACATTTGGCCCCATGTTGTTATAACATCGCTCACTATTTGGGGGCATGAGACTAAACATTTGATTTTTTTTCTTAAAAGACCCCCAAAATGCCTATGAACTTACTGGAGAAAAATGCATTCTCCTTTGCACTTATATTAATATGGGCTTTCCTATCATAAGAAAAAAAAGCTAGATTATTTGAGACATCCTTTTCCTTGCCCGTCTCCTTGGGCATGGGTGAAATATGAACAAAGCTTTGGGGAGAGATTGCCACAGCCCTGCTACCTGCGGCTCTGGTGATGCACTGAGAAAAGTCTGTGGGTTGACATTTCCACACAACTTCCCACTGCAGCGGGATCAAGCAATGGCTTCGGGGATACATTAAATTGGTAACACACACCAGCAATCTCAACAGTTGACAGCCACTGTACACCAGGAGAGGCACAGGAAACATTCTCTCCTTGCAGGTTCGACCTCATGCTATTTGGAAGATAAAGCAGCAGATAAGAGCAAATAGGATTTTATTATGAGCTGAATTTCTGTTCGGAGCTGAAATGGAACAAAATCCCTTCAAAATTGTCTTTAGGTATATTTATTGGTATATAATGAGTAATTCTTAAAATTTGGTAATGCTTATTAAAAGTAATTAAATGTAATGATAGAAAAAGGATAGAGAGAGAGAGAGAGAGATTAAACTATACCTACCCTTAGCTCAGCTCCTTTTTCTGCACTCTATTCCCCAGAGGTTTATTTATTCTTAAGTGCTGTAAGAAGAAATAAAAGGAAGAAATATTTTCTAGCCTGAAAAAAAATATATGACAGTGTTTTATACCCCCCTTTGTTGCGTTTCATCCAAACTTCATCTTTTGAATATTGGCTTCACATCCTGCCTGAAAGCGGACATAAATAAAGCGAAATGGCTAATGGACTAAAAACACTTATGATCAGGTTTTCATAACTAACATTATTGATAGCTTCTCCTGCACATGCACTCGCACAGAGTGCAATATCCATTTCTAAAGTAAGATTTAGAGCCCTATTTGCAATAAAAAGGCTAGCACATGCAAATAAAGAATGCATGCCAGAACAAGGCCCTGCGGATGGTATTCCCTGCGGAAGGAAGGAAGAAAAAAAAAACCTCCTTCCCAAGCAGAGCAGCTGAGATGACCACAGGATGGGATACAGATCACTCTTCAAGGAGCAGCAGTGGCCACACTTCTCATTATGCCCTGGAAGGATTGCAAGGGACAGTGAGTTAAACCCTTAATTTTGAAATGACCCCTTCTTTCTACTTAATGACATTCATGTTTGAACTTGCTAGAGTACATAGACTTGTATGTCTGTACATTAAAAATAGTTATAATATTGTCATGCAGGAAGGGTAACATAATGCAAATAAGGAGGTTGACAAAAAAGAAATATGTTCCTGGGATTGGGTGCTTTCATATAAGTTTGAATATGGTTTTCCTGTTTTTTTGTTTTTGTTTTTGTTTTTTCCCTTATTTCTGAGCTCTATTTTAGCTGTAAATACAGTGGAAGAACAGTTCTTCTAAAATCCAGAAATTCATTTTATATTAAAACTTTTTTCCTTATGAATAGCTTTCATTAAAAAATATTTTAACTCCAAATATGATGAGAAAATGCTAACAAAGCACAAAGCATTCTATCTGCTTCTTGCTATTTTGATGTAGTTTGAGGGCACAGGTTTTTTTTCTTCTCTATTTTAATTCTGCATGACATTATCCACATATCAGAAGAAAAGAAAATTATTCAAAATCTGGACTTTCTTTATTGTTGTATAAAAAATAAATCCAGATTGCATAGTAACCTGTCAATTTTAGCTTTATTGAATTAAATTAATTTGAAATCACATGGGATTTGTGGAACTAATACAGTCACTCATGATTACAGCTTCTATCACAGTAGGATCTCCCTCCCTCAATTAGGAACATAAGGGAAAATATGAGAAGTTCAAAATCCGTGTGTGCTGTCCCTTGGAACTGTGCATTCATATTAGAGATTGTCACCTTGTACTGTAAAGAATAATGATAGGCTCAAAGTCATGGAATAATCAAGAGTGTCGTAGTTCTGCTAGCCTGCTACCACAAATACCACAAACAGGTTTTGGCTTAAACAACAGTTTTCTCCTGGTGTCGATAGCATTCTGGAGTGCCGGAAATCCTTGGATTCCTTGGCTTGCCCATCACATGACAATGTCCTCTGCTTTCTCTTCCAGCCTCCAGCTCCTCCTCATGGCTTTCTCTGTAAGTCTGAGTTTCTTCTGCTTGTAAAGGACTCCAATAATCTGGATTAAGGGCCAACCTCATTCAGATGAGTCACATCTTAACTAAAAATAACAGCTTCAAGAGATCCTATTTATAATGGGTTCACACCCATAAGAATGTGGATCAAGACTAAGAACATATCTAAATTGAGGTACATAATTCAATCCACCACAAATAGCAAAATCTTTCTCCCTTTGTTCAGAGTCTCATTGTCCAGAAAAGTATTACTTGAGAGGGAAAAATGCTTTGTACAAGGAATTGCAATGGAAATGCCCAGCATGATAGTATCATCAGTTGTAAGTATTTATTTTGTCCTTTCTTTTCTCTGAATGTGAGTGTAATAGAGGAAGGAAAGGAAAAGACATGAAAAACGGCACACCAAATAGCTTCAAATTTTTCATAAGTAGTATAGCCATTGTTGAGAGACAAGTTGGGCTTCACTGCTGATACAGATGCAAGCACAAATACTGTCATGACATCTGGGATGAGCTGGGAATGATTGCCCTAGTGCAATGCTGCTCCCCACATTCCATTATCCCACTCACTCCCACCTCCCAAGCAGTCCAGATCACAGATCCAACCTGCTGCAGGCTAGCACTGACCCACTATGGGAGGAACAGCTCAAATGGATGGTCATGTCCTATGACACCTAGGGTTATAGATCCTGGATGACATCAGGAATGGCTAACCAGCTGGGTGAAGAAAAGTGGAAATCACATAGGCTCAAGAATTCAGTCCCAGAAAGGAGGTAGATGGGAACTCTACCTAGTTCCCTCTTCTTAATTTCTATCAGGAGTCCCCTGAACTGGACTCTTCTGGTTGGTATCTTTCATACCATCTTGAACAGAATTCTCAGACTGATAGCATTTATTACACCAAATACAGAGAACTGACACACAGAAATTGTGTCAAGTTAGATATGCTTCTTGGCCAATGATCTCAGTAAGATTTGATTTTGCTCCAGTTCTTTAGAATTGATTTTGAACTTCTACTCCTCCTCCTCATATTCCCAAATTAAAAGCAAACAAACAAACAAACAAAAACCTAGACTGCTATCTCATAGCTTTCTTAAAGACAATCCTGGTGTGGGTCCAGCCCTCTCTTTCATCCAAAAGTGCACAAAGCACCACACTTCCAGGATCATGCTATTTGTGACAGGCAAGAACAGACAAACTGGGGTCGGATGTGGCTCAACTGGTTGGGCATCCGTCTCCCATATGGAGGGACCCGGGTTCGATCCCCGGGACCTCCCGGTTAAAAAAAAAAAGAACAGACAAACATAACTGCCATTGATTACATTTAGAGTACCCTGTCTTGAGTCTTAGGTTTGAAGCTTAAACTCCTTTGATGGAGGGAAAATGGATCCAGCAGCTCCTGCTATGCTGTCCCCAGACATAGGTCAGTGCCTCCCTACATGGTTGATGCTTCTTACATTTTCAGACAAGACTGCCCAGTAGCATATATTAGTTTAAGGTTAGATAGTCATAGCCATGTCAATTTTGGCAAAAATATATAACTGTCATGATCTGTAACATCCATAACTCACAGCAGTGACTCAAAAAGAAAAGGATTTGGAGTAATGAATGGCAGACTACTTAGCTTTGGGTTTCCAATGCCCACAACTTGGCCAGGGTTGAACTACTGTTCATTCAAATGCCAGGAATAATTTTTAATCCCAGTATATAATTATTCAAAATGAGTTACTAATGATACAACATATATGTATGGATACATAAAGAGATCTTCTTGAACCTACCACAATTACAGTACTCACATATTTCATACATAGCTGCCACCATGTCCTTCCCCTGTAGAGCACTAAATCATTTAAAGAAAAAAAATTCTGTATAATTTTCACCTTACTAACTTTCATGACCCTACTTTGAAAAGCCGGCTGCAGTTAACAGCAAAGGCACAATATGGGGTTTATAAAATCCATCGAAACCTTCACATCGAGCAGGAGAAATCTCACTTACTTAAATTTATGTCTATGGTTGTGAAAATGAAACATAGGTTTACAGGATTCTCCTTCTGCTGTGGACGTTTTCCTCTATTATGAGATAACTTTGTACAAAATTTATATTCTTGGTCATTAATAAGGTGGCCAAAGGGATTCATTAAAGAATCAGCCTGATATCCCAAGGGCTTCCAAGTAGCTGAAGGGAAAGAGAGGAATGATGACTCGTGGCCATTCTTTTTGCCCTTCCAAGATGCCTCCCTTCCCACTTTCCTGTTGTTTGTCTCTTTCCCATGCCCTCATATATTAATAACCTGGTAGGCAGAAGTGAAGTAGTTTCAAAGATATAACATAATAATTGCCAGATGGGTAGAGAACCACACAATAACCAAAAGAATATTGAAATCACATCCTGGGGGGTCCTGCTACATTCTTTAATAGAGTGGCAAGAATCCATGAATACATGGATAGTGCCTAGTGAAAAAGGACACTCCATTATGCTCAGCCCTTGATATTGATGGTTGTACTTATGAACATTTTCTCATGAAATTGAAACTTATCCTATTATTATATATTGCCTAAGAGTTACCTCCTGAAAGCCTCCTTGTTGCTCAAATGTGGCCTCTCTCTAAGCCAAACTCAGCATATAAACTCACTACCTTCCCCCTGGCATAGGATATGACTCCCACGAATGGGGCTCCCTGGCAACAAGGGATTATTATTAAGCACCAACTAGTGATGTATTTGGAAAAAGACCTTGAAAGAAAGGGGTGTATATTAAATATAAATGAGTTTTTACAGCTAAGAGATTTCAAAGCGAGTTGGGAGATTTCAAAGCAAGTCCAGAGGTTACACTTATGCACATCTCAGCAGGATCAGTAAACAGTGCCTCAAACAGCAGGCTCTAGAGCCCTCAGCTCCTGAGGGCTCTAGAGACATCTAGACATCATAGGTACAGCAGACAATCTCGAGAATTCAGCACCCTGTCAGTGGGCCTTACATTGGAATATATGCTCCCCCATGTAACAAAGTTAGACTCATTTATAATTTCCCTACACGACTCTTCTGCCACCTTTATTTGAACCTATAATTAGCACTTGTGAGTGCCCAATGGACTGAACCACATCTGCTCCCCTATACTCATTAAATATATGTCCCAGAGACTTAAATATTAGGTCTGTTCCTACTCCAGTTGAGCCCTGAATCTCAGCAGAGTTGCAACACATATTCTCCAGTTCATTGGACTCACCCAGGACAACTAACAAAATGATGATGATGGACAACTCCCATCCCAAAAAACAGAGAATATCTAAAACTGTAAGCAAGACAGTTATATCCATCTGCCACTTGGGATTAAAGTCCCCTCTCAGTCAGAAACAGAGTGTGCATCACCATACCGAGATCCTCAAGGTTTGGGGGGAATGCAATTATGGACTTAAGTGGACTTATGATCATTCTAGAAATGGAAGAACTTGTATCATTGATATAAAGGCAGTGGTCACCAGGAATTCTGAGTGAAGAATAGGTGTAACATGGGGCATTTTGGGGACACTGGAATTGTCTTGCATGACATTGTAATGATGAATACAAGCCATTTTACACTTTGTCAAACCTATAAAATAGTGTTGTGCAAAGTGTAAACTATAATGTAAACTATAGTCCATGGTTTGTAGCAATGCTTCAATATGTGTTCATCAATTGTAGCAAATCTACACTAATGAATGATGTTGTTAATGGGGAAAGTGTGAGAGGGGGAAGAGGTGGGGTATATGGGAATCCCCTATATTTTTTATGTAATATTTATATAACCTAAAGCTTCTTTAAAAAATAAAAAAAAAAATTTTTTAGATAATAATTGTTAGAAGCATCATAATAAGGTAAAATGACTGTGAACATTAAAGGTACGGCGTCATAGCTCATCACTTAATTAGCTATGGCCTTTGGCAAAGAAGTTTACTCATTCATTCAACAAATATGTATATTGAGCACCTACTATGTGCTGGACAAGGGAGTTACTGCAATAAAATAAGTCAGACAGGAGACCTTCACTTATGAAATTTCACTCTACTTAACTAACTTCTCCAAAGCTCAGTTTCCTTCTCTGTTGCTTTGTTGCTAATTGTAACATCTAATTAATGGGGAGAGTATGAGGAGTGGATGAGATAGTGCATGTGAGGGGGTTGTAAAGTCCAATTAAATCAGCTATTGTTCTCATTGGATTGTAAATTCCTTAGAGTAGGACCAGTTTGCTATTCACTTTTTTTTTTTTTTAGGAAGTACTGGGGCTTGAATCCAGGACCTCATACATGGGAAGCAGGTGCTCAACCACTGAGCTACATCCGCTCCTTATTCCCTTTTGTATCCCCTACACAATGCTTGGCATTTAGTGCATAATAGTTGTTGGTTGTGTGATTAGGAATACCAAGCGTAGACAAAATTAATCACTTCCTTATCCTGCTCTTCTTCATTCAATTGGTATAGCACTTTTAATGTTATTTCATTCAATGTGACCATATGAACAGGAGGATATCTTGTTCATTTTGGTTTTCCTCTCCCCCTTTGAACATAGAGTGCTCAGTATTTATCTGAGTAAAATGTCTGTCTGAAATTTATCATTTCAATAGAAAGCTTAAGGTAGGAAGGATCAGCATTTAGCCATGTCCACTCTGAGACCTCCAGAACTGGTAGCTCTCTCCCATTGGCTAACTGCCAATTCTGAAGATTTTTAAAATATAGGCTCATGTTTACCCTGGTTTTGAGGCAGTCCTAACTATGTCTGTTAGTATACAAGAGGCTTGGTAGACATTAGACAATGTCTCCCTGAAGAAGGGAATTTCAAGGTTATGTTTAGACGTTTAGTAGGAGGAGCTGTAGGAGAGACACCTTATCCTTCAGAGAAAAAAGCATGGGTAAAGGACTAGAAATGGAAGAGAAGATGGAAATTTTGTAAAACTAAAAGAAATCTACCATGCTTCAAGTATAAGGCGGGGGATAGGGATCCAATTTGAGGTTAAGTAGTAGGCAGGGTTTAGGACCCCAGGGTTTCTCAACCTCAGCACTCTTGACATTTGGAGTCAGAGAATTCTTTGTCATGGGGCCTGTTCTGTGCATTGTAGGATGTTTAGCAGCATAGACACTAGGGGCCAATAGTACGCCCCTGTATGACAACGAAAAATGTCTCTAGATACTGCCAAATGTCCCCTGGGGAGCAAACTTGCTGGAGTTGAGAACCACTGGGTCACTAGGCCATTGCAGGGCTTTGTAGGTCAGGTAA
The DNA here is from genome assembly GCA_026826555.1 of Tolypeutes matacus. NCBI lineage: Eukaryota > Metazoa > Chordata > Mammalia > Cingulata > Chlamyphoridae > Tolypeutes > Tolypeutes matacus. Next base: position 2,383,005 of record JAKSZT010054262.1, on the reverse strand, counting down.
GGAGTTTGGGGAGAGTACAGGAGATCAGCATGATCTGACCTGCATTTTTAAAAAATCACTCTACCTGCTGAGCACATTCAGGGAGACCAGCTGCAGGCCACTGCAGTAGCCCACAGAAGAGATTATGGAGGTTTGGGCTAAGGTAGTGGCAGTAGGATGGAGACAAGCTGCTAGATTTGAAAGGTATTAGGAAATAGAATTCAGGTAGCATTGATAATCTTACCACCCACCTTTTTTTTTTTTTTTTTTTATTATGGGTAAAAATCAAAATTCTCACAATACATACAAACATTTGCAAAATGATATATAAATATATATGCATATATGTGTATTTGCTTACAAAAATGTTATTTATATATATATATACATATATTTCAAGAGGTGCTTAGATTACCCAAAATATTACACAGGACCCACTGGGATTCCCATGTTGCCCACCTCCCACACCTCCCACCACATCCCACACAAACATCTCCCACAGTGTGGCCCACCACCCTCAATGAACTTACACATCCTGGAGCCTTGC
>JAKSZT010054262.1:2323065-2377479 GCA_026826555.1 Tolypeutes matacus | reverse complement strand
TTCTTTGGGAGCTGGACCATGAGTTCTTTGGGCATTTTTTTTTTTTTTTTTACATTTCTCAATTAAATGTAATGGATACATGTAAATTTCTTTTTTGAGTCAAACAATATGTTACACAATATATTTGGTTCATAGTAACGTATTCATACAGTATTTGTCCTTTTGTGTCTGGCTTGCTTCACTCAACATAATGTCCTCCAGGTTCATCCATGTTGTCATATGCTTTATGACTTCATTTCTTCTTACAGCTGCATAATATTCCATCGTGTGAATAGACCACAGTTTGTTTATCCATTCATCTGTTGATGGACACCTGGGTTGTTTCCAACTTTTGGCAATGGTGAATAATGTGGCTATGAACATCGGTGTGCAGATGTCTGTTCGAGTCACTGCTCTCAGATCTTCTGGGTATCTACCCAGTAGTGGTATTGCAGGGTCACATGGCAAGTCTATATTCAAATTCTTTAGGAACTGCCAAACAGTTCTCCAAAGTGGGTGTACCATCCTGCATTCCCACCAACAGTGAAGAAGTGTTCCTATCTCTCCACATCCTCTCCAACACTTGTAGTTTTCTGTCTTTTTAATAGTGGCCATTCTGATAGGTGTGAAATGATATCTCCTTGTAGTTTTGATTTGCATTTTCCTAATCATGAGTGATGTTGAGCATTTCTTCATGTGTTTTTTTGCCATTTGTATTCTTTCTTCAGAGAAATGTCTATTCAAGTCTTTGGCCCATTTTTAATTGGGTCATTTGTCTTTTTATTGTTGAGTTGTAACATCTCTTTATATATCCTGGATATTAAACGCTTATCAGATATGTGATTTCCAAATATTTTTTCCCATTGAGTTGGCAGCCTTTTCACCCTTCTGACAAAGTCCTGTGAGGTGCAAAAGTGTTTAATTTTGAGGAGGTCCCATTTATCTACTTCTTCTTTTGTTGCACGTGCTTTGGGTGTGAGGTCCAAGAAATCACCACCTACTACAAGGTCTTGAAGATGTTTCCTACATTTTCTTCTAGTAGTTTTATGGTCCTGGCTTTTATATTTAGATCTTTGATCCATTTTGAGTTGATTCTTGTATAGGGAGTGAGATAGGGGTCCTCTTTCATTCTTTTGGTTATAGATATCCAGTTCTCCCAACACCATTTGTTGAAGAGACTGTTTTTTCCCATCAGCGTGGGCTTGGTAGGTTTGTCAAAAACCAGCTGACTGTATAGGTGAGGGTTTATTTCTGGATTCTCAATTCTATTCCACTGATCGATATGTCTATCTTTATGCCAGTACCATGCTGTTTTGACCACTGTAGCTTTGTAATATGTTTCAATGTCAGGCAGCGAAATTCCTCCTACATTGCTCTTCTTTTTTAGAATACTTTTGGCTATTCGGGTGCACTTACCCTTCCAGATGAATTTGGTAATTGCCTTCTCTAATTCTGTAAAGTAAGCTGTTGGGATTTTGATTGGTATTACTTTGAAGCTATAAATCAGTTTGGGCAAGATTGACATCTTCACGATATTTATTCTTCCAATCCATGAACACGGAATGTCTTTCAATTTGTTTAGGTCTTTTTAAATTTCTTTTAGCATTGTTTTGTAGTTTTCTGCATGTAGGTCCTGTACTTCCTTGGTTAAATTAACTCCTAGGTATTTGAGTCTTTTTGTTGCTATTGAAAATGGAATTTTCCTCCTGATTTCCTCCTCAGATTGTTCAGTACTAGTGTACAAAAACATTACTGATTTTTGCATGTTGATCTTATATCCTGCCACTTTGCTGAACTCATTTATTAGTTCAAGTAGCTTTGTTGTGGATACTTCAGGATTTTCTAAATACAGGATCATGTCATCTGCAAACAGTGAGAGTTTTACTTCCTCTTTTCCTATTTGGACACCTTTAATTATTTTGTCTTGTCTAATTGCCCTAGCTAGAACTTCTAGTACAATGTTGAATAACAATGGTGACAGTGGGCATCCTTGTCTTCTTCCTGATCTTAGCTGGAAAGCTTTCAACCTTTCCCCATTAGTATGATGTTGGCTGTGGGTTTTTCAAATATGCCTTTTATCATATTGAGGAATTTTCCTTTTATTCCTATCTTTTGAAGTATTTTTATCAAAATAGGATATTGGATTTTGTCGAATGCCTTTTCTGCATCTATTGAGATGATCATGTGGTTTTTTTTCCTTCAGTTTGTTAATGTGGTGTATTACATTGATTGATTTTCTTATGTTGAACCAGCCTTGCATACCAGGAATAAATCCCACTTGGTCGTGATGTATAAGTCTTTTGATATGCTGTTGGATTCGATTTGCAAGTATTTTGTTGAGAATTTTTGCAACTATATTCATGAGAGAGATTGGTCTGTAATTTTCTTTTCTTGTGGAATCTTTATCTGGCTTTGGTATTACGGTGATGTTGGCTTCATAAAATGTGTTGGGTAATTTTCCCTCTTCAATTTTTTGGAAGAGTTTAAACAGGATTGGTGTTAGTTCTTTTAGAAATGCTTGGTAGAATTCACCTGTGAAGCCATCTGGTCCTGGACTTTTCACTGCTGGGAGATTTTTGATGATGGATTCAATCTCCTTAATTGTGATTGGTTTGTTAAGTTCTTGTATTTCTTGTTGTGTCAGTGTATGTTGGTTATGAGTTTCTAGAAATTTGTCCATTTCATCCAGGTTGTCTAGTTTGTTGGCATATAGTTTCTCATAATATCCTCTTATGATTCTTTTTATTTCTGTGAGGTCATTTATAATTTCCCCCCTTCCGTTTCTGATTGTATTTATTTGCATCTTCTCTCTTTTTTTCTTTGTTAGTCTAGCGAGGGGTTTGTCAATTTTATCGATCTTCTCAAAGAACCAGCTTTTGGTTTTGTTGATTTTCTCTATTGCTTTTCTGTTCTCATTTTCATTTATTTTTGCTCTAATCTTTCTTATTTCTTTCCTTCTTTTTGCTTTGGGATTGGTTTGCTGTTCTTTTTCTAGTTTCTCAAGTTGTTCTGTTAAATCTTTGAGTTTAGCTCTTTCTTGTTTCTTAATATAGGCATTTAGGGCTATAAATTTCCTTCTCAAGACTGCCTTTGCTGTATCCCATAAGTTTTGATATGTTGTGTTCTCATTTTCATTTGTCTCAATATATTTACTGATTTCACTTGCAATTTCTTCTTTGACCCACCGAATATTTAGGAATGTATTGCTCAGTCTCCACACATTTGCAAATTTATTTTTTTCCTGTCTGTTATTGATTTCTAGTTTCATTCCATTATGATCTGAGAAGATGCTCTGTATAATTTCAATCTTTTCATATTTATTGAGAGCTGTATTGTGACCTAACATGTGGTCTATCCTGGAGAAAGATCCATGGGCACTTGAGAAGAATGTATAACCCGCTGAGTTTGGATGCAGTGTTCTGTATGTGTCTGTTAGGTCTAACTTGTTTATCATATTGTTCAAGTTCTCTGTTTCCTTGTTGATCTTCTGTCTAGTTGTTCTATCTAATGATGTGAGAGGTGTGTTGAAGTCTCTGACGATTATTGTAGAAATGTCTATTTCTCCCTTCAGTTTTGCCAGAGTTTGTCTCATATATTTTGGGGCTCCCTGGTTAGGTGCGTAGATATTTATGACTGTTATATCTTCCTGGAGGATCGTCCGTTTTATTAATATATAATGGCCTTCTGCATCTCATCACTTTTTTGCATTTGAAGTCTGTTTTGTCTGTTATTAGTATAGCTACCCCTGCTCTTTTCTGTTTACTATTTACGTGGAGTATCTTTTTCCAACCTTTTACTTTCAGCCGGCTGGTATCCTTGGGTCTGAGGTGAGTTCTTGTAAGCAGCATATGGATGGCTCATGTTTTTTTATCCATTCTGTCAGCCTGTATCTTTTGATTGGGGAATTTAATCCATTCACATTCAATGATATTACTGAAAATGCACTATTTATTTCCTCCATTTTATTCTTTGGTTTTCATATGTCATCTTATTTTTGTCTCTCTTTTTACTCTTTTGGTTATCCTTTCTGCTTTTCTTTCTTCTATACTCTCCTCCAAGCCTCTCTCTCCTGTCTTTTTCTTTCAGGTTCTAAGACTTCCTTTAATATTTCCTGCAAAGGTGGATTCTTTTTTGCAAACCCTCTTAGTTTCTGTTTGTTTGTGAATACTTTATATTCACCTTCATATTTGAAGGACAGTTTTGCTGGACAAAGAATTCTTGGCTGGCAGTTTTTCTCTTTCAGTTTCTAATCGTATCATACCACTGTCTTCTCGCCTCCATGGTTTCTGAAGAGAAATCTGCACAAAGTCTTACTGGACGTCCTTTGTATGTGATCGTTTGCTTCTCTCTTGCTGCTCTGAGAATTTTCTCTTTATCTTTTATATTTGACATTCTGAATAATATGTGTCTTAGCATAGGTCTATTTGGATTTATTCTTATTAGGGTACGGTGTGCTTCTTGGACATGTAAGTTCATTTCTTTTGTAAGAGTTGGGAAATTTTCAGCTATTATTTCCTCAAATACTCTTTCTGCCCCTTTTCTTTTCTCTTCTCCTTCTGGAACTCCCATGACACGTATGTTCTTGCGTTTTGTGTTGTCATTCAACTCTCTGAGCCCCTGCTCAATTTTTTCCATTCTTTTCTCTCTTCAATTTTAGCTGCTCTGTCTTCAGTATCACTTATTCTTTCTTCTATCATTTCGAATCTGCTGTTGTATGCTTCAAATGTATTTTTGACTTCACCTATTGTGTCTTTCATTCCCATGAACTCCGCTAGTTTTCTGTTCAGGGTTTCAAAATCTTCTTTGCATTCGCTCAATGACTTCTTGATGTCATTGATCTCTTTAACTATATTCTCTTTCATCTCATTAATTTGATTTTGGAAATTTGTGCTCATCACACTGATTAGTTCTCTCAAATTCTGCATCTCTTCTGGGACTTTGCCGTATTCATTTTCTTGGGCCATGTCTTCTATTTTCTTAGTATGGCTCATAATCTTTTGCTGGTGCTTAGGCATCTGGTTAGTTTGCATTTTACTTAGATGCTCTATCTCTTTCTCTTTTATGGGTTTTAGTGGTAGGAGGCTGTGAGTTACCACAGCTCTTTGATTTTTGGCTCAACCTTGATTGTTAGGATTGTTCTGCTGGTTGTTCAAAACTGGGCACTGGACCCAGTAATTGGTTGTAGAGTCGTTTCCTAGGGCCTTGGCAGGGAGGCTATAGAGGCCAGGAAAAGCCTCTCTTACTTATTAATTTTCTTATGTGCACTTCCTTGGTCTGCCAGGAGATGGCGCTTGTTGGCAGCTCTCAATTCAATGCCTGGTCGGAGTGTATTTGTTGTGACACAGGCCAGATCAATGTGATAGAGCTTCCTGTCTGGGGGCTAAGAGCCCTGGGATTCAAACTTTCTGAGACAGTTCTCCAGACTTCTCTCGTAGCACCCCCCTTTTCCCAGCTAGGAAATATTTCCACTCCCTTCTGAATCCTCAACAATCATTCCCTGTTAGTAGAGGAGGAAGGAGATGGGAGGTTTGTATATCTTTAGCCCCTTGCAGGCTCCAAGGCAAACAATGGCGCAGCCCCACCAGCCTGGAAGGGCTCTCGGGACAGGGCAGACCAAACCTGGGAGTCCAAAGCAGGGTCAGCCCCAGGCTCTCTCTCCCCTCTCCCATGGAGTCCTCAACAATTAGTCCAGGCTAGAAGAGAGGGAGGTTGCGAGGGTTGGATTTCCCCAGTCCTTTCTAGGCTCCCAGGGCAAACCGCCGTGTGGAAGGGTCCGTGGGGCTCCGCAGCCCAAATTTCAGGTCAGAACCTGAGTCAGCCTAAGGCTGTGTCCTTCTCTCTCCCTTTTCCGGGAGTGGCAGACCCTGAAGCCCCCTTTGTCTGGTCGCAGGCCCAGAGGCCTGAGAATTCTGAAGAGTGTGAAGGAGGGTGCCGGCAGCAGCAGAAGGTGCTACTTGCAACTCATGGTTCTGTTGTCGCGATTTCCCTCTTCTGTCCCTCTCTCCTCTGGGTGGTGTGCAGCCTTCACCTGCTGTCCTAAACCCTAGAAGATCTTTTTGGGGGCTGTTTCCGCTTGTCCTCTAGCTATTTTTCTGGAGAAGAGATTCCCGTATCTTACTAGTCCGCCATCTTCCCGGAAGTCTCCCTCTGTGTCTCTTTTTGTTGCGTCTTCTTTCTGTGCCAGCTTTCTGAGCAGGCCAGCACTCCCCTTGGGCCAGCTCTGCTCAGGCCAGGTCACCAGGCAGGCCAACTTGCTTTTCACCAGGAGGCCCCAGGAATCAAACCCTGGACCTTCTATATGGCAGATGGGAGCCCAATAGCTTGAGCCACATCTGTTTCCCTTACCATCTTTTTTAAGGAAAGTTCTGTCTAACAATACTACAACTCCCCAGGTCAGTGCAGCCCAAGAAATTGCTAAGTAAATATTTTAGTAGAGACTGGAAAATAGCCTAGAATGTCAATCTTGTTAGTCATGGAAAAGCAACATGGACAAAAAGAAAGAGAACTGAGCTGGGAGTCAGGTCCATGAGCAGTAAACAGTCCCTTCACCTGCGTGTCATTGGTTATGTCCATCTCAACCCAGATATTGAGTCTCTCATTATCTAAGACATTCTTAAGTATTAAAATTTATGACTAGGGAAACGGATGTGGCTCAAGAGGTTCGGCGTCCGTCTACCATATGGAGAGACCAGGGTTCGATCCCCGGGACCTCCCGGTAAAAAAATAAAATAAAATAAAATAAAATAAAATAAAATAAAATAAAATCTATGACTAGGAATCCTCTATATTTTTAACGTAACATTTATGTAATCTAAAGCTTCTTTAAAAATAAAAATTAAAAATTAAAAAAAATCTATGATTAAAAGAAATAAAATTGACAAGACTATATCTTTTCTTTTAATCGTCCATAACTTCAATCTGCCAGTGAAAGGAAAGCAAAAAATAACACCCCTTGTGAAGAATGATCACTTTTGTCTTTGAATGGTTAATTCCCTAATGTCTTTCGCAGTGTGAGAGCTCCCTCACCTCACTCACTGTTTTTTTCACACCACTAGGCAGAAATTGTTTAAAGGCAGCCTGCAAGGCTAGACAAATCTCTCCATTGTCCACACATCAAGCCATGTGTGAATCAGACAGCCCTCTCTGTTTTATTAGCCAAGGAAGCCTGAGGGCTGAGTGGTAGATTGTGCCTCTTATGGAGCCCATATTTTAATCCCAGCAATTGTAGCCAAATACCCACAAATGCATACTTTCAAGAAGGAATAAATACTGAATAAATCTGTTGAATAACAGCATCAATCCTCGTGTTTAGTATCACTTTTTTCCAGGTACTGAGGGGAAATAATACTTCCATGATGGCAATAGTGCTGTAAAACAAAAAAGAATATCTAAATGACAGAAATCCTCATGTTATAATATTTAGTGAAGAAGTAGTATATACGAATATAATCCAAATCATATTTGAATATAAATCAATTTTATTTATTTGCATCTGTACTTTTTAGCAGAGCTATGTATGTTGAGAAGTGACTCCACATTTATTTTATGTATTTTTAAAACTTGTATACATATATTGATGGCTTTTGGCTTGATGTGCCAAAAATTGATGTGATTTTGGCTAAGCACAGGAGAGGCGGATGCAATGGTATTCAAATACTTCCTTATTCTATTTTCTCCGTGCATTTTTGGTGGAGAGAGGATTTTGTGACCTACAGGGCTAATCAGAAGTAAGAGCTAAAGTGTGCCTTGCAATCAATCTCATTGCAGCTGACATTATATGAGCATTTCTCTATACTGCTTTATTGTACAATTAACAAAAAATGAGGGGTTTTTGGCTTTAAAATAGTTTACAAATATTATACCTTTGTAGATAAAGCTGAATGCATTGTAGTTATCTTTACTGAATCAATGGTATAATACTAATGAAATTATATCTACAGCATCTAAAAAATGGACAGGATTTAAATACAAAAGACTGTGCACTGGATGATATTATTTCTATGAAATTCAAGAAAAGGCAAAACTTTGGCATCAGAAAGCAGATGAATGATTGTCAGGGTTGGGGGTGGGGAGAGGGGATTGACAACAAAGGGACACAGGGAATTTTAGAGTGAGGGAACTGTTCTATACCTTGATTATAGTGATGGTTAAATGATCATATATAGTTATAAAATTCATCAAATTGTACACTTAAAATTGGTGAATTGTGATGTATGTAAATAATATCTTAATCAAAAAGGAGAGGAGAAATGGGCAAGAATTTCCCAGGCTTATTTATTTGGTGCATCACCTAAGGTTCAAGAAGGGAGGCAAACAGCAGCATTTATTATACATGGTTGTTTAGATCATATACAGTTAGTGAGTACTGTTCTAATTTGCCAAAGGGCTGCCAATGCAATCTACAAGAAATGGATTGGCTTTTATAAAGGGAATTTATTAAGGTAAGAGCTTACAGTTCTGAGGCTATGAAAATGTCCAAATTGAGGCATGATCAGAGATGCTTTCTCACCAAAGGTTGGCTGCCAGCAGATCCTGGAGTCTTGCCACATGGCAAGGCAAGATGGCGGCCTGTCTCTGCCTTCTTCTCCAGGTTGCTTTCTCTGGGAGCTCAGCTGTGGATAATCAAGCACACGGCAGGGTCCTCCTCAGCTTTGAGCTGCTCCATGGGCCTTTGTTGCTTCAGCTTCAGTTACCAGCAATCCTTGAGTCCTCTCTCACATGGCAGGGTAAAAATGGCAGCTGTCTTTCTCTGTGTGCTTCTGCTTTCAGTTCTCAGTTTATATAAAACCCCAGAAAAAGGGTGGTGACCCAATCTAGGTCATGCCTCACTGATGTAGTTCAATTAAAGGCCCTAAAGGGATCTAATCAAAAGGTGATCTGATCAAAGATACCTTAACTGAATCTAATCAAAAGGTCCCATTTACACTGCATTTACAAGCAGAAGAATGGGCTCTCTTAAGATTATAATTTTCTGGGGTCCACAAAAGACAAACCAGGACAGGTACGAGCTATTTGAAGGCAATGCTCTATAGAATAGAAAGATGTCCAAAAAATAATAGCTTCCCTCAGAGAACTTAGAAAAAAATATCCCTGCAAGGTTCTTAATTAAGAAATCCAAGTTCTAACAGAAATAAGTGATGTGACTTTTAGTATAGAGCTTTTCATCTTTAATGAGGGTTGTCATTAAAAAAAAATTATATAAAAGCACGCGTTAAAACTAATTAACTAGATATTGATCCTGCCAAGTGAGAGAGAGGAATGCAGGAAAACATAGAAGACCTGAGGGCTGAGAGAGGTCCTGGAGAATGGAACCAGGAGGCCCCTGAGGGGCTGGGCCCATGGAGGAGCTCAAGAGGAGATGAGCCATATGCCTGATTGCCCACAGCTGAGCTCCGGGGGATGACAGATTCTGAAGGAGAAGGCAGAGACCCCTGCAGAGATTGGCAGCCATCTTGATTTATCACATGGCACCTCTCCAGGATCAACAGTAACTGACTTTGGTGAGAAAGTATCTCTGCTGATGCCTTGATTTGGAAATTTCACAGCTTTGGAACTATAAGCTTTCACCCTAAATAAAATCTCCATTATAAAAGCCAACCAATTTCTGGTACATTTTATCAGCAGCCTTTTGGCTACTGAAACAGAAATTGGTACCAGGAGAGTGGGGTGTCTCTGCTCACAATTACCAAAAATGTTGAAACAGTTTTATAAATGGGTAAGAGGTATTTTTTGGAGGAACTGTGAGATGCTTGATTGAAAAGTCCTAGATTGTTTTGAAGAGACTGTTGGTAAAAAATATGGATGCAAAAGATAGTTCTGATAAGGCATTAGACAGAAACGATGGCTGGAAAGAGATACTTGCTTCAAAGTTGCAGCGAACTTGGCAAAATTGAAGGCACAATTTGAAAATGATGAGCTTGGATATTTAGTTGAGGAGATTTCCAAATTAAATTTGGAAAACGTGGCCTGGTTTCTCCTTGCAGCTTATAGCAAAATGCAAGAGGAAAGAGACAAGTTGAGAACTAAACTGCTGGGCACAAAGAACCCAGACATTGATGATTTGGGAAATTCTAAGCCTCCAGAAAAAAAACCTCCAGAGGATAGTGCCTCGTGTGAGGACTTATCTAATTTGGAACTTGTAAGTCAGGATTGGAAACGCTACTATCCAGGAAGGACGTGTGGAAAGTCACTGTCTGATGGCTTAGACCCCTATTTCTGGTAAGCTAAACGAACAAGCTTTTTGCAAGATCTGTATGAATGAAACAAATGTCAGCCTGGACTGAAAGGGACAAGGAGGGGAGAGATTGAAGAAAAAACAGCTTCAAGAGGAAAACCATGGAAGCTTAGCTCTGGACATGGGACATCTTCACAGGCCAGAAGAGGGACCTTACCCATGTTTGTGGAAAAGGTGAGTTTGCCCTGGCATTTTAAGAGGGTTGATCTTCTAGCCCATTGATCAGGAGTTTGGCTACCCCAGGCTACAGATAGGGTGGCATGCAATCCCTGGTGGTTGGAGAGAGTTAGATCACCACCTCACTACACTTAGGGAGTGGGGACTGTATGCCAGAGATTAGGGAGAATGTTACAGCCACCCCACTATACTAAGGGGGTTGAGCATGTCCCTCAGAGATTGGGAAAATTGTGGCCATCACCTCAATGTTCTTGGAGGGTGAGGTCTGGAGCTCGGTTGCCAATCACATTCTTGAAGAAGGTGGAACTAAGAAAATGGCTGCTGGGCAAGGAAAATAGAAGGGGTGGGCCCCCATGAGGCCCCGAGGGGAAGAAGATATCAATCTATAGATGACTCCGACTTTGACATCTAACAGATTATGCTCTATAGGTTTTTGGAACTGTTTGGGACCTGTGACATCTGTTTTCCTTCTAATATCTCCTTATGGTAATGTAAATGTTTATCCTATGTCTGTCACCCCTTTGTAAATTGGAAGTAGAAAACTTGTTTTGTAAGTTTCACAGGTCTACGTCCAGAGGGGAACGTTGCCTCAAGACAGATTGTATTCTTATAACTGACTTTGATGTGATTTTATACTTAACATTGCTACTGAAATGGTTTAAGTCTTTTTGAAATATTGTAATGTGATGAATGTATTTTGCATATGTGAAGAACATGTCTTTTGGGGGTTCATAGGATGAATGTGACAGTTGAAATTCTTTTATGAATCCTCAAAAGAGAAAGATTATGCTTTTAAACTAATCCATTTCTGTGGGTCTGAAACCCTTTTGATTAGATTACATCAATGAGATGTGACTCGGGTTGAGTCTCCACTTTCTTGCTGAATCTGATAAAAATGGAGACAGAGAGGAAAAGGAAGCTGCCATATTGATCCTATCATATGAGAGAGAGGACTGCAGGAAAACATAGAAGACTTGAGAGCTGAAAGAGGTCCTGGAGAATGGAACCAGTAGGAAACAGAGGCATGGAAAAAGGCTCTGGGGGGCTGGGCCCATGGAACAGCTCAAGAAGAGATGAGTCATATGCCTGGTTGACCACAACCAAGAGACAGTAGATTCTGGAGGGGCAGGCAGAAACCTTGACAGGGATTGGTGGCCATCTTGCTTTACCATGTGGCAACACTCCAGGATCAACAATAGCAGACTTTGGTGAGAAAGCGTCTCTGCTAATGCCTTGATTTGGGCATTTCACAGCATTGGAACTGTAAGCTTTTGCCCTTAATAAAATCCCCATTTAAAAAGTCTAAAAAAAAAAAAAAAAACTCCACCTAATTAAGTGATTTATTTTATTTTATTTTATTTTATTTTATTTTATTTTATTTTATTTTATTTTATTTTATTTTATTTTATTTTATTTTATTTTATTTTATTTTATTTTAATTTTATTTTTTAGAAATAGGATTTATGTAAATGGGATACAGCAGACTTGTAAAGGCTTTTGTAAAAACAGATCCTAGTGAGGCAGGTTAGTATAGGGGAAGAGAGAAGGCTGAGTTGCAGCTGGGACCCAGCAGAGAACATGGCTGTGAAACCTTGCCTGGAAACCCCCTGAAAGAACGCCGCTACTAAGATCAAAGCCAAAAAGACCCCACCAAGACCCTAGCTACAAGGTCCCATTTGGAACTCTTCCCTGGGACAAGGGGAAGTCCTGAATAGCTCCAAACAGGCCTTCTCATTGGTCCCGGATAACTCCAAACAAAAGGCCTCTCAAGATACAAGTTTTCACCTATCAGATTGGCAAAGGTCAGCAAGTTTGAGAATACACTATTGTGTATTGTGTATTGGCCAAGGGGTGAGGAAACACAGACCTTCATATAGGGTAGATTGGAATATCTTCTCCTAGGGCAATTGGACAATACAGTATATCCTTTGTTAACCACTTCTAGGAATTTGTCCTACAGACATACTAGCAGATGTACAAATGAAGACTATTCAGGATTATATTTGTTGTAGTATTGTTTGTGATCAGAAAATACTGGAAATAACCTAAATGACCATCATAGAGCAAGTTAACTTCCAGCATATCCATACAATGAAATAGGATGCCACTGTTAAAAGAAGGAAACAGCTCTTTTTGCACATATTATGGAAAGATCTCCAAGATATATTGTTATCTGAAAAAAAGTGAACTATGGGGTTGTATATATTTTATGCTATCGTTTGTATTTAAAACAAAACATATATAGGCACCAACTTGTACTTGGATAGAATGCCTCTTGAAGCATTCCCAAGAAACAGACTAGTGGTTGCCTCCTGGTAGTGAAGCTGGGTGGTTTGTAGAACAGTAGTGTATATTTTCAAGCTAAACTCTTTTATTCCTTTTGAATTTTGTATCATGTATTATCTCTCCAAATAATAAATTAAGAAAAAGTGTATGTTTTAAAAATAAATTAATTTTTTAAAAAAGGCCTCTCATCATTGGTCATCTGAGAGCTAAAAGGTGGAGATCAAAAAGCAGCCAATCCTAACAAGAAATAGCTGGGGCCCCTCCCCAACTTAGGAAAGGGGAAGAGTAAAGAACGGCTTTAAGGAAGGCAATCCCCCAACCCCAGGTGCTCCTCTTTGCCTGGAGATAGCCTGCATCCATGTCTGGGTGTGTACTTTTCTTTTCTCTAGTTTCTCGCAATAAACTCTTTTTACTGACCTAACTAAACTGGCATGTTCTTCAATTCTTTTATGCAACATAGCCAAGAGCCCAGAGGAATCCAGCACCTTCCAACTTCATTGGGAAGATTATGAGAAGATGGTGAAGTAGGCAGGAACTCTCTGAATTAATATTTTGAAACTCTGCAGTCTACTGGAATATTTTGCAGCATCCAAAAAAGATCAGGGGGAGATGCTGATGGTAAATTCCTGTGAATTTCACCCTCTCTGCAACTATGATGCACCATCCCCCAGCCTCATGGCAGGCAGCAAGGAGGACTATAGCTCCAGCTCCTGTCTTAGCTTGCTGGACCCAGAGTGGGATATAAAGACCTAATCCTCCAAACTTCAGGGGGTATATGGTCTGATCTCTGGTCACTCCTTTTGATCAGCTACTTCAGATCTCTGGGGGCCAGCTATGAGGGTCACCACTGTTCCAACCTGCTTCAGGCAAAGGCAGCAGAGGAATCTTAAAAACAGACTCATTCCTCAAAACTATGGAAAACAGTTAAAGGGCTGCATTAACTGGGCAAGTGCTGGATCAAGAAAACCTAGCTTCAAAAGCCATAGAAGAAGCTCCTGGTGGCCTTGCTGGCCTCTCTCCCACCTGCTCCATAATGCAGGGTGGAGCCAACTAGAACTCTCACTTTGGGTCCCTCTTCACCTACAGGGGTGCAGGCATGTCAATGCTATTCTATCTGGTGGAAGTCTGAGGGATTGGACCAGGGAACTTGTCTCAGTCTCACCCTCTCAGAGTTTGTCCTGAGGACAAAGAAGCAGCTTTCAGACAGTGGGACCGTCTGAAAAACAATTAAGTCAAAATGGCCTGGGGCAAAGGGCTACCTGGATTAAGTCACCCAAGGTAGTCACACAAGGGAGCACCCAGGAGGGGATGGAAGTCTACTTCAAAGGGAGTAGAGGGAATGCTGTAAAGTGTACAGGCAAACAGGTACAAAAAAGAAGCAAGCTCTTGGCCTCAAGGGGGCTCAGATAAGACAGAGAGGACCCTGCACTCTGCATTTGCTTTGGGTTGAACTGCTTAATTGGAGGGCTAAGCTCTGGAGGAGACCACCAACCAAAGCAGAGTCAATTTGCAAGAACCTTGAAAGGTGCTTTAAAAAGGTACTTTTTACTTTGTTTTTTTTTTTGGTTTCAATTAGCTTCTTTCATTCAAGAAAATCTCTATCATATCACTAGTTTAATACAACTTAAGGAACTCATTGACTAAATCTTAAAGCTAACAGTTTAAAATATTAAAATGTACAGTGTGCAACAAGATTACACAACAAGTAAAGAAGCAGGAAATGTTGGACCATTCAAATGAACAAGATAAAAATCCAGAAACCATCAAAGAAGAGGACCTGACTTTGGATTTACAAGAAAGAGATTTTCTAAAAATGATCCTCAATATGTTCAAGGATATAAAGGAAAACACAGAGAAAGAACTGAAGGATAGGAGAAAAACAATGAATGAACAATATGAAAACTTCTTTGAGATTCTCAATAGAAACCAAATAGAAATACTGGAGAATACAAAAACTAAAATAAAAAATTCTCTAGATGGTTTCAACAACAGACTGGAAGTGAAGGAAGAAAGAATCAGTGATCTCGAAAACAAAACAACTGAAATGATATAGGCTGAGAAGCAAAAAGAAAAAAATAAGAAAAGAATGAACAGAGCCCAAGAGACCTGAGGTACACCATCAAGTATACTAATATACACATTATGGGAATCCCAGAAGGAGAAGAAAGAGAAAAAGGGACAGAAGGAATATTCCAAGAAATAATGGCAAAAAACTTCCCAAATTTAACAAAAGACATTAATATGCACATTCAAGAATTTCAGTGAATCCCAAACAGGATAAACTCAAAGATAACCATGCCTATACACACAGTAATCAAACTGTCCAATGCCAAGACCAGGAAAGAGTTCTAAAAGCTATAAGAGAAAAGGCAACAAGTTATGTACAAGGGAGTCCCAATAAGGTTAAGAACCAGTTTCTCATCAGAAACCATGGAGGAAAGAAGGTAATGGCAAAAAATATATATTTAAAGTGCTGAAAGAAAACAATTGCCAATTAAGAATTTTATACCTGGCAAGCCTTTCTTTCAAATATGTGGGAGAGATTAAGACATTCCCATATAAACAAAAGCTGAGGGAGTTTGTTACCACTAGATTTGTCCTAAGAAAGGGAGTTCTCCAGACTGAAAGGAAAGAACATTATACAGTGGCTCAAAATGGCAGACCTCTGGTAAAGGTAAACAATTTGGTTATAAGCCAATAACTAAAAAGAATGAAATTCTTGTGCAAAACTGTGTAGTCACAGTGTGGGTTAGAATAATCAGAAATAAGCCTTCAAAGAAATCTTTTTAATATAATGTCATTTTACTGTTAAACTTATTTTGTAAGAGAAAGAAAATTATAAGTAATGTCAGTGAGACATGTTTTTGTGTCTAACTCTCTATTTGTGTCTGACTCATAGTTTGTCCTGTAATTCCCCAACTTAAACCTTTTAACAGCCATAAAATGAGGGTAATTAATAATCCAATTGTCAAATTTCAGTAAGTAAAGGAAAAAGTTCTTGATAGCTATGAAAAGATCTTTTCTAAATTATGATTAAAACAGAGTAAACGATTATAATATATTCCAGAACCTGACAATCTGTATACTTTTAAGGTTATTCACAATTTTAGAATTTTATTGAAGAAAAAAGAGGTTTTAACCTCTTGTGGAGGAAGGAAGAAAAAAGAGCATTTCTTGCATAAACTATGATGGTTTCAATCTTATTTCTCTTGGATGTAATCTCCCTAGGTTTATAGGATACTAATAAAATAAATTAGCATTACATGTATTAAATCTTTAAGATGATAAAAATGGTAAGTTTTTGGCTAATCAGATTATTACAAACTTCTTCTTTAAAAATTGTTTTTGCCTAAATTGAAATGAATAGGTTTTTTTTTCTTCACAGAACAGAATGAGGGATATGAGACTTAAATGGATATAGAAAGAAGTAAAAGATTTGTGGAAGTGAATTCATAGTCAATGCTTACTAAAATTTGATAAGTTTGTTTAAAGGAATGTATTTTCTTCTAAGATAAGGTGGATAGTTTTCATAAAATCAGGGTGGAAATATGTAAGACAAAGCTTGAATGTATATAGAAAGTTGTAGAAGGTAGCATTAAGTAAGGGAATGTGTATTTTAAAGGTGAAATTTGTCTTGATATGAAGTAACTATAGTCTATGTGGTTATGGTGAGTTATAGGAAGTTTGCAAAAGCATTTTCTAAACGAAAATATTTAAATGGCCAATTCCAGGAGGCCATTATAAAATAGAAACCTGAATTGATAACAAAAAGTAACTTCATAACAGGTAAACCTGTCAGAGACCACCTCAATCTGCATATTAAAATGGTGGTAGGGGGAAGATAATCTTGATTCCACTGGGAATCTTAGGTTTTCATAAAGTAATGGAGAAAGTAGTTTTTCTTGTACTGCTAAAGTAAGATACCTGTTAATGTAATCATGGTAAAGGTGTAAAAGTAAAGTACTAAAACAATTAAGTTCATTTGATATAATATAAACTGCAATGGAACTATTTTAAAAGTGTATAAAAATTAAAAGAGATAGACTTCAGTATTGTCAAATGCTTTTATGTATTCAAACCAGGATCTCAGTAACCTGCATGGTGCCTCTCCATTTGCTAGGTTGGTCCCTACAACCCCTAAAATGATAAAAGGATCTACCACATCTCTGGGCATGACTCCTGAAGTGGATGAAAAGTACATTGCAGTTTTGGATTCTTGAGCTGGTGATGGCTCAATATGGCCAGATTTATAAAGGACATTGCCTCCGAACTGGCTCTGTTTCATAGTGCTGAAGGGCGCTATGCACCTATAGTCCTACCAATTCTCTGAATTCTCTACAGAGTTATTATTATCAGTCATTTTCTTGTTTATTTTTTGGTTAGTTGATTGGATTATTTGCCCACCTCCTCCCACAAGAATATAATCTCTGTTGAAGAAAAACCTAGTTCCTTATTGTTCTCATCTTTATCCTAAGTGCCTAGTACAGTGCCTGCTGTATAAAAGATACCCAGCAATTGTTTTTTGACTGAATAAAATAGAATTTCAGATTCTAGTAGGTACTATGAAGATTCTTTATGATAACTATGGTTCTTAATTACTGTTTGCCCAAACTAAATATTTCTTGTAAGGTGAGTCTGGATAATTTTGAGATATTAGTGTTTTTTTCTTCATCCTTTCCAATTGCAACCAGATAAGGAGGTCCTTCATATTTCATTGACCCTGGAATTTTTACAGACTAGAAAACAGAAGCAGTTTTAAATCTGTTACTTTTCAAGTTTTTTGTAAAATCATGATCTTGCTAAAGACATTATGTGTCCCATTGGGCATTGGGAAGAAAGGGGGAATACCTGTAAGAGTAACCAGGTACAGAAGAGAGATATCCTTGAATTGTGGGAAGAGGGGTGGGTGGGCTATTCCTGGGCTGCAGCACAAGGAAGCCATGCCTGTGTGGAAAAAGGTCTCCTCAGGCCATCACAGTATCTTTCCCAAGTGAGATTGCCCCCTCCCCTAGGTTGCCCTGGGATTTCATAAGTTGCTCAGTAGCCCCATTCCTACCAAATGAAGACTCTGGTTATGTATCTAAATTTTGCTCACCTTCCACTAATTGATGATCAGAAGAACTCCATCATTATTTTCCTATTTACCTCAATCACCACCCAAAGACTAAACCGCCCAGGTCATCCACTTTTACCTTGACACTTGCCCCATGCTGCTTGGAATATCTTTAATCTGACCCCACTCTCTCCTCTCCAGGTCCTCTCCTACCTGTCGACTGTGCCCAAAATTTATGATCAGCCAATTCTCTACATCCTCAACCTCTTTTCTGAAGATTCCTTTCACATCCTTGCTCAATGGAACTTGGCTGACCCTACAGCCTTCCCACAGGGAGGCTAATTTTTTTTTCAGCCACACCTGAGGTATCCCAAATATTCTTCATGTTCCCCATTCTTAATCTTGCCTCTCCTCTTTTAAAACCACAACTTCTCTGAAAAGCCGCTCCCTTCTCACTTAAATGCATTATCCTCCAATCTCAGCACCTTATTCATTAGCACTTGTTATCATCCTTGGTGACTTCAGCATCCACCTAGATCCACAGTTATCACCCTCACTGTGTATCAGAATCAACAGCAGGACTTATGAAAAATACCAATGCCAAGACTCTACCTCCAGAGTTGAATAACTAAAATTCTGGAATAGAGAAAGCCTCTCAGTATTTAAAAAACAAAAACAAAAGCAAAAACCTCTTCAGGTGATTCTATATGCTGCCAGGGTTGAGAACCACTGACTCAACCTAATGCATAGGCCTCTCAATTATAAAGATTCCTTACGTATCCAGTGACTTTCACCATCCCACCCTAGCCACTTCCTCTCTGTCACACTGTAATCCCTATCATTACCAAGAATGGCACCACCAGTCATGTATCCCACTCTCTGACTACCACTTCCCATTCTCTCAGCTAACTTTCTAAAGTCTCCACATGTCAATGGTTTTTTGATCTCGGTGAGTCCTCTAATCCATTAACCCCACTTTTGTGCTATTATCTCTTTATATTTTCTCTTCCTTTATTACACAGCTTAGATTCCTTAATCCAAGCTACAGTCATGCTCTTGCACACATCCTTAACACCTTTGCATCTTCCTTAGTTGTATTTACTCAATGAAACCCCTCCTGAATAGAAAGAGAAAGTTGAACAATCATGCTGAATATTTCCAAATTAAATTCATGGCTACAAATATGAAATGAGTACTTAACAGTGTCCACCAATCTTACTACCTTTCTTAATAAATTCCTTCTTCTATCTTGCTGATAACCATCTCATACTTTCTTCTGTCTCCAGAATCCTACAACTCCACAAAATCCTTCCCCACCACACACACACACACGAATCTACCATTTACCCTCAGCACCCAACCAAATGACATCATATCATACGTCACTGACAGAACAGAAGACAGCAGACTGGAACTAACTAATCTTCCCACTACTCAACTTGGTAGCTGCAAGTAAGCATGGAGTCAAGGGAGGGCAATGCACTCTTCATTGCTTACCTTTTCAAAGCTTTTCACTTACTTCTCAACTTGATTTAGGTAAATTATATTTTTCTAGGAGTTTGTCCATTTCAGTGAATTTCTCAAATGTATTAGCAGAAGTTATTCATAGTAGATTCTCATCAACTTTTCAGTCTGGTTTTTTTTTTTTTTTTTTTTGTAGTCATGTCCCCTTTTCCTTTAACATTGTTTATTTGTGCTCTTTGTCGTTCTCTCCCTTTTACACTTCTTCCCTCTCTCTCTTTCTCAGTTAGATGAAGTTGGTTTACTTAGTCTTTTCCAAGAACCAGTTTTTCACTCTGTTATCCCTCTCTTGTGTATCTTTACTTTCTATATATTGATTTCTGCTTTTATCTTTATCACCTTCTTTCTACTTTCTTGGAATTTATTCTGTTATATTTTGAAACCTCGTTTGTTGGATACTTAGCTCACTAATGTTCACTCCTTTTTATTTTCAATATAAACAATTAAAAGTATTATTTCCCCTCTAAGTACAACTTCTACTGCATTTTACAGGTTGTTTGTTTAAAGCAATTTTATCAAGGTATAATTTACACATGTACCTATTTTAAGTGTACAGTTCAATGTACTTGATAAAATATACCTGTGGAATTTCTACAGGTATGTAGTATTTTCATTGCTGCTTAGCTCTAAGTTATTTTTTAAATCCCATTATGAATTATTTTTTGACCATGAATTATTAACTAGGAGTGTTTTTAATATTTTGCAAATGTATAAAGATTTTATCTTGGCTTTATAGACTGGTAAATAATTTTAATGAGACAGAGAATGTGTTGTGTATAATCCCAATTCTTAGGAACTTATTGAGATTTGCTTATGGCCTTCTATGTCATCAGTTTTTATAAATGCTTCATATATATTTGGAAATAATTTGTTTTCACTATTTTTGGGTCTTGAGTGATTATATATGTCCATTAGATTGCATGTATTACTTGTATTGTTTAATACATGTATAAATTGAGTAAAATGTGTAAATTACATTATATGTATAGTATATATATTAATCAATTATTTTTCTGATATTTAATATAGATATTTCATATTTTACAATGATGATAGACTTGTTCATTTCTCCTGGTAGTTCTATCAGCTTTTGTGTTAAATATTTGAGGCTCTTTTATTAGATCCATATAACTTTAGAAAAATTATGTCTCCCTGCTGAATTGATCTGTTTATTATTGTGTACTGACCACATCTATCCCTAGTAAACTTTGGTGGAAATTTTTTCTTTCTTTTGATTAGTATTTTTCTGGTACATATTGTTCCATATATAATGATGTGTCATTATATTTCAGTCATGTCTCTTTTCAAGACAACCTCTTTCCACTGGAAAATTTCATCCACATATGTTTATTGTGGTCATTGTTATATTTGAACCTTTCACCATCTTTCTTTTAAGTAATTTGTCCTGCTTTTTCTAAGTTTCTTTCTTCTTCTTTCTTGTTCTTTTTTCTTGATTGATTAAATTTTGGTGGGTTTTTTCCTTTTTTTTTTCTTTTATTCTCTATTGATTTGAAATTTTTACACTCTATTTTTCTTCTTTTATTAGTTCTCATTGCAATTTTACCATGCATATTGACTTAACAAAGTCTAACATTAAATAATATGTTAATTTCCCACTTGAATAAACAAGACTTTAAACTGTATTAACTCTAAACACCTCTCTCAAATACTTGCTATTTTTAAACAGTATTTTACATTTCATGTATTATCAGATGCTCCTTTTTTCATATTTAAAAATGTCTGAAATCAGAATACCTTATAGTTAATGATATGTTATAGTTTAATTGGCAGCATTATTTCCTTTCTTAGAGGTAAATAATATAATTGTGCATGTTGTAATTAATAACATCTTAGAATCTAGTAGATACTATATTTCTGTCACTGTCATGGGTTGACTTGTCTCCCCGCGCCGCCCCCCCCCCCGGCAAAGATACACTGAAGTGCTAATCCCCGGTACCCTAGAATCTGACCTTATTTGGAAATAGGGTTGTTACACATAGAATTAATTAAGATGAGGTCATACTGGTCCCCATGCCAATGACTGATGTTCTTAGAAGAAAAGAGACAGAGAAGACAGTTACATGAGGATGGAGGCAGAGATTAGAGTTTCTCTGCCACAGGCCAAGGAATGCCATGGATTACTAGCAAACACCAGGTGAAGCTAGAAGAGTCAAGGAAGAATTTTCCTCTACAGGTTTCAGAGGGAGAGGTGATTCTGCTGACTCCCACCCACATATTGAGGGTAATCTCCTTTACTGAAACTCAACTGATTGTAGATGTTAATCACATCTACAAAATACCTCCACAGCAACATCTAGACTAGTGTTTAACCAAAGAACTGAGCACCATTCCAGGGGAAGAGATAGTAGGGTAGATAAGGATCATGGTCTGTACTTGGCTGAACCTCTCTGAACCTTAGCGTTGGCTGTCCAATGTTCTGAGTGCCTGCCATGTATCACTCACAGCCTTCTTAGATAGATGTGATCATTCCGGTTTTACAGGAGAGCAAACAAAGGCTCATAAAGATTCAAAAAGTTAGCTCTGCTCATGCAAAGGGATAGGCAGTAGATCTAACTCTAGGCCTGAGCTTTTGATGAAGGCATGGGAGTTGCCAAAAAGAAAGAAGCTTGCCCACTGGATGATATGTTTGCTTCAGGGCGTCTGGGGAAGCCAGGAGCTATTCATGCATCCGTTATTCTGTAAGTAGTTATTAAGCACCTTAAAAAAGAAAAAAACTGTAATTATTTTTAGGTATTCCATACAAAGAGGCCTTTCTCTGCACACCTGGACCAGCATATTGTTGGAAGGTGAAGTCCTTATTTTTTTCAGCCCTCTCTGTTGGGACTTTCTTTTCTGTCTTTCCACTGAACTCTGGATGAGGTCCCCAATAACCTTCACTTTGAAAAAATCTAATGGACACATCACAGTAGCATTTAACAAAGATGATCCTTGCCTCCTTTTTTAAACACTTTCCTCTCTTGCTTTCCTAATTTTCTTACTTTCTGGCTATATGTTCTCAACTGTTATTTCTTCTACCTCAAAATACTTGAGTTCCTCCTTTGGCCTTCTTCTCTTCTTAGAAAACTTCATCCATTCCTTGGCTTTAACTGTAACTAATATTCTGCTGTCAAATTTTATATCTCTAGCCGTGGTCTCTCCTCTCAGAATCAACTACTTACTTGACATCTTTACTTAAATTACTAAGATCTTAAACCTAATAGGTCTGTTTCAGTTTTCTGAAACTGCCAAGGCAATATACTAGAAATGGGTTGGCTTTTACATTGGGGATTTATTAACTTATAAGCTTATAGTTCTGAGGCCACAAATGTGTCTGAATCAAGACGTAGTCAGAAGATGATTTCTCCCTGAGCTGCAGCTGTGGGTAATCAGGAACATCTCTCCCCTCTCCTCCAGGCCTCATTGCTTTCAGCTTCTGGCTCCCAGGGCCTTCTCTCTCAGCTTCTAGGGGTTTCTCTCTTTCTGTGGCTTTGCCAATCCCAGTTTATAAAGAACTCCATGAAGAAGACTAAGACCCACCCTGGGCTATGTCTTACTGAAGTAATTTAATTAAATGGCCCTTAACTGAATCTAATCTGATCAGTGGTTCACAATAGGTTCATACTCACAGGAATGTACCACTTTAAGAACACAATTTTCTGGGGTCCACAAAAGACTCAAACTACCACAAGGTCCAAATCAAAACTCCTGATTTTCCTACAAATCTGTTCTTCTTCAGCTTTCTCCATACCAACAAAAGGTACTACACTCTACCTAGCTATTAAAAATTTAGATATAATCTTTCGTTCTTCTTTCCTCACACACTTCCCCCATCCAGTCCATCAACGATTGTTTGTTTCCACATCTAAAATATATCCTAACTATGTCCATTATTACTGATTTTTATTACCACCACTCTAGGCTAAGCCATCATGGTCTCACACAGAGACTTCTGCAATAGCCTCATAACTGATGTCTGCATCGTAACTGAACTTATTTTCTCCAACAGAACAACAGTTGTCTTTCAGAAATATGTTCTGATTCTGTCATTACCCAAGGATCCCCATTTCTTTTGAGATAATGCTAGATGCCCTTGCCATGGCCTATACGGGCATGCTTGATCTGACCCCTGCATGCCTGTCTCACTGTGGTGTATACAACACCTCCCCTGCTCATTCTGCCTTGTTCGTCCTAGTTTTTGGTCTTCATAGGGGCCTTTGCAATTACTGTTGACTCTTCCTGAAATATAGTGCCCCAGATTGTCACATGGCTGTCTCACTCTCACCATTCATGTCCCAGGTCAAGTGTCACTGCCTTAGACAGATGTTCTCTAAACTCTATGTAAAGTAGATAGGGCCACTCTGGCCATCATTGTCACAAACCATTCTCTATTACTCTGTTTTACACTATTCCTAAACTTACCACTATCTGTAGCTATTATTTTAATTTTTAAATTTATTTATTTATCATTGTCTTCTCCACATGGAATGTAAGCATCAAAAGAACAAGGATCTTGTCTGTCTTGTTAGGAATCACTAGTACATAAAACAGAATCTAGAACATAGTAAGAGCTCATTAAATATTCATTGGATGATAAAAAATGAATGAATCAATCAATAAATGGCCTGTCTAAGAAGGCTGGGCCCTGGAACCTTACCACTAGACAAATAATCACCTATCTTGGATGATGTGACCATTCAGCTTCAGTAAAAGGAAATAAAAAGGCCAAGCTCTTGGGCCTCTTTCAGCTGTGTCTCTGGTCTATTAGAGAAATACAGGTTGAATTCAACTATCACAATGGGAAAAAAGCTACAGTTTTTCATATACAATTCAACAATTGCTTTCTCCCAGCAGAAATGAAAGTCTGAGAGTCTGGCAGGGTCAAGGTAGCCCCACTTTTCTCTTTTGTTTGCTTGATCATTCAGAAATTCTGGGAAAATCATGTCATTCCTGATGAATACTCCTGAGAGAGTGTTAACTCCCATAGCAAGGTGAGCTTTTAATGGAAAGGTTTTATGCAAGGTGAAATATGTCTCCTTGATGCATGATCGTACCCGTCTCACTAATGCAGGCTCTGAGACCAGGAGTCCAAGAGTAATTTGTTCAAATGAAATAAAGCCTATTAGTCTTGCCAGTATTCACCTGCTCCATTGTTTAACACCAACCAGATGATGTAATCTATCCCTTTCTTGTTTTCAGGGATGTTTCTAAAGAGGCAATCAAACATAGTGCAGAGGGCTAAGCCCAGCAAGGAATAATGAGTTAACTATCTGGGTCTTAATTATAGCACAAGCAGGCATTCAGTGCTGGAGGAGAGTAAAGATAAAGAGGAAAGCTACCCCCTTTTAAGGATGTTCTAAAGGTTTCAGAAACATGTATCTTTAAAAATAAAGATCACAAGACTCAGAGGCAGCCATATGAACAGAAGGAATCTAGACTATTTGGAATCTGCAGACAGCATCCTTTAGAGAACAAAATTACCTGCTCTGTGAGAAAATGGAGTTCTAGAGACTTGCTCCTAAATGGATCTGAAAAGCCTTAAGGTGGCACACATGAAAGATTATTATTAGTCATTTCTTCTATCCTAAAGGTCAATATCCAGAGGAGACACAGAACACCACACACTCATAGGTATCCAAATTCTGTGAGTCCTAGTTTCCCACAAAAGAAGGTTATCCACTTTGCTGTGTGCAGAGCCAATTCTACTCAAGATAGTTTATTTTGATCTTTATATTCCCTCCATCCTACCACCAGTTAAAAAAATAGTAGTTCAAGGTAAGCACATTATCATCATCATCATTATTGTTATTTATGCCATTACATGTCTTTGGAGAAGTTTGCATTTTAACCTTAAATCATAGATTTTGGATAAATGGGAATAGTTTGGGAAAACAAATCTACCTGGACATTTATTTCATAAAAGCATAACGTAAGCTGAAACAATGCTTTGTGTTTATTTAATTCAGCATTCCTCATTTTTAAATGTGAGGAAACAAACACTTTAACCTTTTTAAAGGTAAAGCAACTTGACCAAGGTCATATAGTGTATAAAATGCAATAATTTTTGGATGCAAGTAACAGAAATCCTGACTTAATGTAAATTGACATGAATGATGATATAATTTATAATATTAACAGCAAGGACAGGGTGGGCTTTCCAAAAGGGTAGGCTTTAGCCTCAGCTGAATTAGTAGCTCAATGTTGTCATTAAAACCCCAGGTTCTTTAACTCTCTGAAGTGTGCTCTTTGTGTTGGTTTCCAAGTCAGGTAGCAGCAAGATGGTGGCAGTAGCTCCAGGTTTCATAGTCAGACACACCTTTGTCCAAACAAAGGGAAACAAGAGAGACCACTCTTAAGTATGGCTCTCCCCATGGAGTAAGAATACTGGCCCCCCAGGCTTTCTTTCATGTCCCACTGGGTCACATTTCAGTTGCTGAACTAATCAGTAGCAAAATTCCTGAGTTTAACCTCAGACCAATCTTAGGCTTACCCCTGAAATTTGGCATGTAGTTTCAGATTCTTGGGAAGCACAAGGCTGTAAAGGGGAGGAGTTAATGGCAAAAAAAGAAAATAGATTTCTACTAAAAAGGAGAAAGGAGGAACGGATGCTGTATCAGCACTAACAGAATTGACTATTCATATTTAGTTAGATTACAAATAAGACTAAAAAGCAGATTTCCTGATATTCATGACAATATTCTTTCCCCATAAAACTACCTTTCTTTATAGTATGGAAATAGTACCATTTCTTTTGGGAATCTCAATTTTATCTGGCAAAATAATATTGTTATATTTTGCTTACTAGGCAATTAAGATATGCTAATTCTGTGAGGCTTTCTGGTAAAAAAATTACCATACAAAGTTGAAATGTTATTTTGATAATTTTAAAGCTTTCACAAATCAGATCCTTGAGAGCTCTATAATAAAGCTGAAGATTGGTGTATTTTATTTTTAAAGACAGTTTATTTTCTTTCCATTGTTAACTTTTTTTTTTTTTTTTAAGGCGGTACGAGGGATTGAACCCAGGACTTCATACATGGGAAGTGCGTGCTCAACCACTGAGCTACATCCCTTCCCCATTGTTAAATTTTTGCCACCCTGCTGTAACTTTTCTCATACTTTGTTACTCCTCCAGCCTTCCTTATTTCCATAAATAAAAGCTTGTTTGTTTAAAAGTGGGGCATTTTATTTTTAAAAGTCTTTATTATTTTCTGATTTTAAAAGTACTGTATAGCTTCACTTCTAGGATTTTTCTAAAAATTGGCTTTATGTTTCTGATGTACCCAACTGATATATACAGTTAATATGATTCTTTTCTCCCTCAAAAGTTATTCACTCAGTTGTATATCATGCAATCACTAGCATCTTAGAATGAAGAAATGCATGGTCTTTGAGTAAAATATGGGAAAATGTAGAAAAAAGAATATTAATCCTATTCTTTCAAAGACCATCACTGTTAATATTTTGCCATATTTCTTGATGTGCTTTTTCTGTAGGAGGTGTTTTTTTTTTTTTTTTAGATGTGAAAATATTGTTTGATTTTGTTTCACTTAACAGTTTAACATAAGCATCAACCATGCTTTAAATATAATTCAAAATATTAATTTTAATGGTTCAATAATAGTATATCTAATGGTTATGCCATTGTTTATTTTGTGCATCTCTTATTTTTAACTGTTTACATTGTTTTAATTATTTGGAATTATAAGTACGCCTGTGTTTTATACTTTTGTACCTAAAGCTTTTTCTTATATTTTATATTCATTTCTTGGGATAGATTTCCAGAAGTGAAATTACTAATATCTAATAATAGGGCCATTTAAAAAATTCTTAATAAATATTATCAGATGATTGTCTAAAAGTATAATATCAGGTTTCACTATCCCAATTGGAGTATGATTGAGTTTGTGTATTAGTCAAGTTTCTCTAGAGGAACAGAACCAATAGAATATATATATATTCACACACACACACACACACACGTAAATATGACGTTTATTATAGGAATTGGCTTACGTGACCACAGGGAATGACAAGTCCAAATTCCATAGGGCAGGCCACAAGTTGGGAACTCCAATGAGTGTTTTAATAAATTCCCTAGGAGAAGCTAGCTGAAATTCTTCTTTCTGACTGCTGAAATCATCAGTTTAAGAGCTTCAACTAATTGGAAGAGATTTCTTTCATTGCAGAAGGCAATCTCTTTTATTGATTGAAGGTATAATCAGCCATAGATACAATCAATAATTATTTAAATCCATGAAATACCTTCACAGTAACAATCTGTGAGCCCATGCTCACTTGACAAAACAACTGGACACCATAGCCTAGCCAAGTTGACACATGAACATAACCATCACAGTTCACCCTTTGTGAACCTGGCACTTTTACACATTTCCTTAAACCATACTTAGTCTCTAAATAAAAACAATAACAGTCATACTTTCACGTAACATAATTCAACTGCTTCCAGAGTACAACTGGAAACAACCTAACCCTTTCCCCAGAAAAGAATGCAACACCTTCAGTAATATTCTCCCTTAACCTACTATCCTGAACTACTATAACATGAAGTTAATCCAACTTATGTTCTATAATAAGGGGATAAAATAGGGATGAAAACAAAGATATTTTCTTTATGTACATATACAACATATTCATAACAAAACAGGAAGAAACACATATAACAATTATAGTCTTCCTTTCTGCAACTGGTCACATGAACATAGCTCATATTTATGACTGCATTATTCCGCTACCCATTCCATATACCCTTTACCCTCAGCAAGCACCTCAGTTGGTCTTGATTCTTAGCCTGGTGGGTGGCCCAAACCTTCATTATGGAAGGGTCTGGGCCTTTAGTAGTCCTGCCTGGATTGGGTTGTTGCTGTTTTCCATTGACTTTAATCACAGGCTCCTGGTTGTACTAAAAGATGCCGTAAGGGATCTCCCGCATCCTAGGTAAACACTTCTTTACCTCCATTGTATAGTAGCAGTCTTATTTCCCTATGATAATAGTAATCAATCACACCAGCCAGGACAGTAATTCTCTTTGATTCAGAGCTATGAGGAGCCCAAATGGCCCAGTGGCAGTCTTAACTTCTAGTTCATTGGAATCATTTTTATGTCTCCTGGTGGAAGCACTCCTCCTTTCATAATTATGACCTACAGACAACAAAGCTTAAGGTCGTGGGGACAGGAAGAAAAAAATTTTCTAATGGATCACTAGGGGTAAAAGTTAGAAGTGCCACTCCATGCCCACCCTTTGATTCCTGACTCGTGAATCCTGGCTATGGGAGAAACAGCACCATAGAGTGGAAAAGTGGGCACTGATTTAGAGCATACGCAGCCTCCTGGAGAACACTGCCCCAACTCTGCAAAGTATTGACACCCAATTAGTGATGTAATTGAGTCCTCAAAAGGCCCTCCCACATTCTATCAATCCAGCTGCTTCAAGATTATGGGAAACTTGGTAAAACCAGTGAATTCCATAAGCATCTGCCCATTTCCTAACTTCACATGAGTTGAGTGCCTTGATCAGAAGCAATGCTATGTGGAATACCATGATGGTAGATAGGGCATTCTGTAAATCTGCACATAGTAGTTTTGTCAGAAACATTCTGTGTATGGAAGGTAAATCCATATCTGGAGTGTGTGTCTATTCCAGTAAGAGCAAAATGTTGCCCCTTCCATGATGGAAGTGGTGCAGTGTAATCAATCTGGCACCAGGTAGCAGGCTGATTGCCTCAGAGAATGGTGCTATATCAAGGACTGAGTGTTTATCTCTGCTGCTGGCAGACTGAGCACTGAAAGTGGCTATTGCTAGGTCAGCCTTAGTGAGTGGAAGTCCATGTTACTGAGCCCATGTAAAATCTCCAGCCCACCATCATGGACACTTTGTCCATGAGCCCATTGGGCAATGACAGGAATGGCTGAGGAAAGAGGCCAATTTGTATCCACAGACAGGTCATCCTATTCACTTGATTACCAAAATACTTCTCTGCTGAAATCACCCTCTGGTAAACGTTCACATGGGACACAAATATCTTCATGTTTTTTTTGCCATTCTGAAAGGTCTATCCATATAAATCTCCCCCAAACATCTTTGTCACCATTTCCCAGTTATGTTCCTTCTAAGTCTGTGACCATCCAGCCAAACCATTGGCCACAGCCCATGAATCAGTATACAAATGCAGTTCCAGCCATTTCTCCTTCCAAGCAAAATGAATAACCAATTCATTTTAAAGCTTTTTCCACTGTCCTTCAGGGATGTCTTATAAAAGGGTTATAGTATAGCAGCTGTCCAGAGTTTTCTCTTCCTCAGTTACCTGATTGTCGGGAACTCAGAAGCCATAGCTTCAGGCTAGGAAAAAGAAGGTGTTATAGCAGGAGTGGGAGCCGTGGGCATTTGTGCTTTCATGGCCTGCTCGAAGATATTATCCCTTCCATTTGATGATAGGGGGCTGCTGTACATGCCTAACTATGCGTTATGCATTGGTAAGACAGGCAATACCCAGTTCATGATGTGTGCCTCAGGTTTCATTGTAAATTGGTGACCCATGGTTAAAGTGCTTTGTCTCTATTAAGGCCTGGTACAGGCCAAAATCTGTTTCTCAAAAGGAGAGTAGTTATCTGAAGAGGATGGCAGAGCTTAGTTCCAAAATTCTAAGGGTCTGTGCTGTGATCCTCCTATAGAGGCCTGCCAAAGGTTCCAAACAGCATCTCTATTTGCCATTGAAATTTCCAGCACCATTGGATCCGCTGGATCATATGGCCCATGTGGCAGAGCAGCTTTCACAGTAGACTGGTCCTGTCACAAACCTTCCTTTTATTCAGGTCCCTACTCAAAACTAGTAGCTTTTTGAGTCACTAAGCATATTGTTGGAGTAGCATACCCAAATGAGGAATATGTTGCCAACAAATTTTGGAGGCTACTTGTTAACTGGCAAGGGGGGGTGAAATCTCATACCCTTCACAGTTTTTGACAGGTACTCTAACTAATGCTCAGTGAATCATGAGGTTTTTCCAGTCTGGCTGGTGTGTGTGTTGGGGGGTGGGTGGGGGTGGTAGAAACATACACTATTCTTGGCAATATATTTGCATAGTTAGTTTTTGCCTCTAATCTCTTTGGGTGGTTCTTTCCCTGTCTTTGGGTAGTTTTCTCACATGCATGTGCCAACAGGCACTCAGTTAAATTCTCTATGGGGCCTCTCTAGAGATCTCCTGAGTTCTTGCTCTTCTCTCTGGTACTTTGTCCTGTCAACTCCAGGTGCCTTGGTCTTCCCCGACACTGCCATATCTCTTCAATTCAGAAACTCTTCCAGGCTCCTCCTTGCATCATAGTCTGGAAATTCTCTCAAAGCAGGATGCTGGGTAGTCATAAAGTTCACCTCATTTGTTTCACATCTCAGTGATCTTTATCCTTTGTTGTCTAATGTCCAGTGTCTTGAAAATTGTTGTTTTATATGTTGTGTCTGTTTTTCGTTGTTTCAGGTAGGAGGGTTGAATTCACTTCCCATTCCTCTATCTCAACCAGGTGTAGAAGTCCTATGAATTATTTAAGTAGTCATTTTAAACTTCATTCTTCTGTCTTATCTTCATTCACATTTTACTTACCTTTTAATTTTGGTCATTAACTTAGATATATATAGCTATTGGTTTCTAGCATAATCAAATCTCTTGATCTCTGTTTTAGTTTGTCAGGGTTGCTGTGAAAAATACCACAGAATGGGTTGCCTGAAACAACAGGAATTTATTGTCTCACTGTTTGGGAGGCTAGAAATCCAAAATCAAGGTGTCGGCAAATCAATGCTTTCTCTGATGTCTGTGGTAGCTTGCTGGCAATCAACCTGTACCTTCCTCACATGGCGATCTGTCTCTTTTTGTCACCTCCTACGACTTCTACTACTACTGTGTCCAATTTCCTCTCCAGTCATATTGGATTAAGGTCCACTCTGATTCAGTTTGGCTTTAACACTTTCAAAGATCCCATTTACAAATGAGTTCAAATCCACAGGATGGGGGCTTAGACTTGAACATGTCTTTTGTGGGGGTCATGTTGTAATCTACAACAATCTCTCTTTTTTGGATTTTCTGCCATTGATTTTAAATTTGGAAAGTTGTTTCTAGAATCCAGATAAATCAGATAGTCACTTGTTTTTCCATTTTTCCCACAGTTTGTTTTATATTTAATTCTGGAATTAATTTTGGGAGAGAGGTGAATCTCTAAATTATCACACCCCTCCCTCAATTTTCAATTTTACTAATACAAAATATTTCTTTTTCACTTGTGATATTCCCTTTATCATATTTTACATTTTTACATATTATAGGATAAATTATCCCATTTTCAATTTTTCTAATACATAATATTTCTCTTTTACTTGTGATACTTCCTTTATCATATTTTATATTTTTACATATTATAGGGTTTGTTTCATCTCTATTTTATCTCTTTTGATCAGTAGATTTTTATTAGCGTGGCTTTATAGTATGTTCTAATATCTGAAAGAACAAGCTTTGCCTCAAGACCCTTTACAAAATCTTATTCTTGTTTACTTATTTTGAAATTTAGAATTATTTCATTGAGACTGTTTTCTGCTCCTCTCTTCCAAAAATTATTTCCAATGGGATTTTGGCTGGAATAAATATATTTAGAGTATTTGATCTGCCCTTCAGAATACAGTACATCTTTCCATTGTTTTAAAGTTTTCTTTTGTATCTCTTTTTGAGTGCCAAATCAATGAAATGCTTATGATTTCTTTTCTTCTGAGATCTCAAGTGAATTTAACATTGATGAAAATCTCTTCATTTAAGGAATTTATCCCACTAGTGCTTAGGGACTTTGCACTGCTCTCTGCATAATGCTCTACCCTGACTCCTCTTTCTTACTTCTTCCTACATAAGAACTCTGATATTCCCTACAATCCTGAGGTCTCTTCTTATTCTTCACTCTCTCCCCTTAGAGATTCCTCTCTTTACAGAGAACTCTAAGAACTACCATTTAAACAGAATCTCTCTCCAGAGTCCCTGCCAAATTAGCGCCCACACCTCCCCAGTTAGCAATAACTAGATGGTCTGGATACACTGTGCAATCAACCCTCCCTCTTCTCTGTTATGTGTCCAGGAACTTAGGCCTCTTCAGTGCACTCATATCAGCCAACCTACAACAAATCAGCCAGAAGAAAAATATTTTATCTTTTATCGTCATATAAATATTGGCATTTTATTAGGTAACTCTTGTCTTAACAACTCCCCCTCCCCTTCATCTTTTCCAAAACAATTATCTCTGTATAGAACTTTCTAACACGGCTGTAGGCAGGCAGGGAAGGTATGTGGATGCCTATAATATTTTCATCACAACACTCATTCTGATTTCTAGGCAGAAACTGCTTAGCAATTTGAACAGGAAAGTTTAATATAAAGAATTATTAACTATAATAGCAGATTGGAATAACAAGGGATAGGCCACTAAGATGTAAAGAGAACTCCAAAGAATATAGTTAAAGCCAATATAAGGAGAAATGACTACCCCCAAGCTGAGACACAGTACCCAACGTAGAGGGCCACTCCCCAATGCACACATAAGATCCATTCCTTGTTGCAGAGGGTAAAGCTGTGGCACATTGGGTGACAGAGGAGTTGCTGTGATGCCACACCAGCAGAACCTGCTAGAACTCCATCCCTCAGAACTTTCTGGAATCTGTGTCCTTTAAGGTGCCAAGGACTGTTGTTCATGGGCAGGTGCTAGAGGGACTTCACTATGAAACTGCGTATGAGGAGAGGATTTGCTGGGGGAAGCTGCTGGCTGCAAGGTGCTGCTGCCCATTGAGCATTGCAGGCATCGGATGCTAGAAAAACCTCCCGTTCTAAGGAGTCTGACACTGAAGAAGCCATGTCTGCTCCAGGAGCCTGATGCTGGAGAAGCTGTGGCAGGAGCCTGCTGAGAGGAGCACGCTGGAACAAAGAGGAAGGCACCTTCCTCTTGCAATGTCTCTGTAGTGACCTCTACTGACAAAGTTTAACATCATGCCAGCTGGCAAAGGAAAAATATTTAAAGGACCCAGCTCAATTTTCACAAAGCAGCCAAAAAGGGTAAATTTGGAGCCGTGAGAAAATAAATTGATAAGTAGCACAAGTACATTTATACAAATTTTCATGTAAGCACATAGGTGACTTCAGTTCTTTCCATAATACAACAGGCATTTGAATCCTGCCAATTATTTGGTTCATTGTAAGGGCAATTTAGGAACTCCAGTGCTTGTCAGAAATTTCCATTGCCTATTTTCAGCTCACTCTTGCTAAGTGCTGAAGTAAAATAGTCTGTGTAGGCAGTGTAGCTCTGTGACTGAGCAGATTCTGGAGCAGACTGCCTAGGTTTGAATGTGATTCTGACACTTGCTGTGTGACTTTTGCAGTTATTAATTCTCTCTTGCCCCAGTTTCCTCATCTATAAAATGGGAACAATAATATTACCTAAAGATTAAATAAGTAAATACAGGTATGTCCCACTTAACACTGGTTATCCAATTATGAAAATCAGGTTCTGTTTGAAGAACCTGGAGTCTATTTTATATTATTTTTTAAAAAAGTAAATGTGTAACAAATGAACTGACCTTCCTCCCCCAGCAATTTCTTAAATTGCAACTAAACACAGTAAAATTCTTATATACAAAGAATTTATACATTAAGATGTAAATGCTCAAACCATCACTTCTTGATGGCCAAAAAATATGAACAAATGCTGCTTCATATGCAGGAACATCTTCTATTCCATTGTAATCATTTTTTTTCTCTCTCACTTGGCTTCTTTCTCCTCAATTCCCTTCAAGGTTTTTCCAACTTTGTTTGGATCTCATTGTATATATAACACTAGGCAAAAGAAGGGCTAAAGATGAAAGGCAACAGGAAACAGGTTCATGACCAGCTCACAGCGGCAGTGTAAGGTTCATACTAAGCTGGATGGTGAGACGCTTCTGAGCACCAGTGATGTCCTAAGGTGCACCCCGTTTGTTGACACTTGCATTTTTCAAAAGGTTTATGCTGGGTTCTGATCTTTTACCAATTTTATTTGGAATGTAACCTTTCCTGCACGCAGTTCTGCTTTTAAAAATGTTGTGTTGGGGTTTGGGTATATAAATATCGTTTTATCCCACGTAAACATCAACTGGAACACGCCAAACTTCGAAATTCATATTCTCTTAATTAGTTTGTGCGTTAAAAATCAAGACTCTCTCTTCGGGGAAATCGCTTAAGTTTAGGGAAAGCCTTTAGAACATACTTGGCCTGTAGAGCACAATGTGAGAGCTTGCTACATTATCCTTCTAACTCATTAATCTTGACTATCATTGCATTCTGTCATTCATTCAAATTTCTTTTGAGATCTACCAGCCGCCCAAGCCCCGTGCAAACCTTGGGGGTACAGTGATGAATGAGGCACGGTCCCGAACTTCAAGGAGCCAACACTTTAAGGGCGGGAAATAGATGCAGATTGTGGTAGCTGCTTGGAGAGAACGCGGGTCTCCGAGAGGAGGTTGAGACCGACGTCAGGAAGAAGCAGGCCCCTGAAAGGAGCGAGAAGCATCGCCCGCGGAGATCAAGAGATCCGCATTGCCGGCATCTCGGTGTGCCCCGCGCGGTCGGCGCAGCAAACATCCCTTCCTCCGGAGGGCTGGGGCGGAGGGAAAGGGGTGCGGCAGGATATCCCGTTTAAGACTGAGACCCAAAAGAAGAAAGTGAGATTCTATCCGGTTTGGAATAGGAAGCCACTGAAAGGGTTAATCAGAGGGCGCTCACTTCCTACCAGCCAGCGCGTTTAAGTGCTACCGTAGGAGACTTTTGTCGAACAGGCCAAACCAACATTAAATAAGGGGTCGGACCTGGAGAAGGGTAAGCAGGCAAAAGAGTGGGCTGAGACTACACAGTCATTGATTTTTGTCCTGAAATCTACGTGGAGACCTTATGTAGAGACACTAAGTCAGCCAACTTCTCACTAAACCATCTTCGGAGACTCAAATCCTGGAACTTCGGAAGAGAAGATCCCGCCCCGGAACCTAGTGTCACTGGAACTAGGTGGCGAAGTTCCTTTCGTTGCCTCCGGACACAACTCTCAGGAACACTTCCGTTGAGGGGTAATGGCTGCTGCTGTGCTAAAGTCACGTGTGAGTGTGGGGAAAAAGCTGAAAAATTCCCTAAAGAAGAAAAAGAAGATGAAAATGGTAGCCAGGGCGGCAGCAGCGGAGATAGAAGATGAATACAAGCAGACTGCGGGGAGCGGAGGTAACGTACTAAGGCTTTGCGTTTGGGAGGAAAGGCCGGGTGGAGTGCGCGGGGAGCAAGGGATGCGAGTGGGTTCGCTGCTAGTTGCCGGGGTTTTATCTGTGCATACCAGTAGGAGGAATTAAGGAATGGTGTTCAGAGAAGGGGAGCTTTCAAATGTTATTTAATGAGCCACATCCTTTTACCAGACATCTTTAGGTTACTTATTAATTTAAACGAGCGAAACTGATGCTGCTGCCGACGAAGTTACAAAGGGTGGAAGGAAGGGCAATATTTCAAGTTACAGGAGTGGGATCGGCCTCATGTGTAGCTAGGAGCAAAAGGCCAAAAGAGGTCAGAGAGAGACAGATGGTGTACTTCATGGCATTTCTTGTAGGGTCGGAGCGTTCGTGTGTTTGGGGACTGAGACCAGATAGTAGCCAATCAAAGACGAGCGGATGTTTTAAGTAGAATAAAGGTAGCAATTGATAACTCTCTCTTGATAGTGAAAGGAAGGAAGGAAAGTATTAGGAAGACTTCATGATTTGTCCATGCCGCTCTTAACATCATTGTTCGGTGCAAGAGTACTAAGAACTGCAGACAGTTTCCCACTTTTTACTGCCCAGTTTTTGCTCCTTTGTACTAGCTGATACCCATATAACAGCTAGAACTTTAATGTACGTCAATCATGTCAGTCATTTGCTCAGGAAGACCAGTGACTTCCTATCTTAGAATAACACCCCAAATCTTTAGCCTGCTCAGATTGTGTAATCGGCTGCTACTATAATCTAGCCACACCAGTGCCCTTGCAGTTTAACACATCAAACATACTTCCACACAGGGTTTCTGCACTTGCTTGCCACACCTGGTAGAATACTCTTTTTCAGATGCTTGCATGGCTCTCTTTCCTTCATTTCCTTCAATCTTTGATTCAGATCCTTATCAGAGAGACAGTCCATGATAACCCCACCTAATGTAACATCACTACTCTTCTTGCCTCCCTGCCTTCAGTTTTTTGTTTTTTTTTTTTTTTTTGCTTTTATTTTCCAACATTTTATTATGAAATTTTTCAAGCATACATAAAATTTACAAGTTATATACTAAATAGCTGTATACCCACCATATAGATTCTACAATTGACATTTTGTTTTATTGCTTTATCACAGATCTAGCCTGCTACCATTGCATTAGGTTTTGAAGACCATATAAAGGTGTTAGTACTTACAAAAGCCAACATATTTCTAGAGTCTATTATATTTGTATGAGCTTAAAATGTGTTTGTTTTCAAACTCCGTTCACAAGCTGACCATTGACCATTAAGAAACACATTTTTACATTTAAAACTTAGAATTTTAGATTTCTAGGTGAGTAGGTTTCAGCACCCAAGTTCTGATACTGATAGTGATTAATATTTGGATAATTCTTCTGCAGAGCAAAGGACACATTTTAGACCTTGATACTTAGATTATTTGATTGTGAGCTCAATATACTCATGCTTTAAAAGGTATCTAACTCTGTAACAGCTTCTAATTTCTCAAGATTCTGTTTGTACTCTTGATCACCTTTGTTGATTTCAAAGGAGTTCACACATTTGTTCTTTCAATGCTTAATTCCATTATTACCTTCCGTCATTGTATCTAATTCTCACATTTAGCTTTAGGCTAATATGTCTGCCTTAATTTTTGATAAGATTTATCACATTATAATTATTTGTTTATGAGCCTATCTCTATGACCAGAGTACTGTTATTATCTAGCTTGGACTTTGTAGTCTCTGTCACATTGTGGACAGTCCATGAAGTTTGTAGAATTCAATTTAAGTCAAGAGATATATGTTGGACATGGGATTTTCAATATTTGAAATTAACAAGAAGGAAAAGCTTCATATATACTATTTCCAAAAAAGAAAAAAAAAAAAAATCCCCACTAGATGCTTTAGAAAACAAATCAGTTTGGCAGGATATTAGGTTCTCTATTTTGAAATATTGATCTTCCTAAAATTGTGTAACAGAAAATCAGCCTAGCTATTGTACTTGCTTTATGGAGCCACAAATAACATTTAAAATAAGACTAGTCAACATGAAAGAGTGGTGGGTTCTAGGGCTAAAGCATGAGGGTTCAATTCGAGGCTCTGCTCCTCTCTAGCTGTGAGATCTTGGGCAAGTGTTTGAAATCCTTTCTGCTCAGATTCCTCATCTGTAAAATGGAGGTAATATGAG
Source organism: Tolypeutes matacus (assembly GCA_026826555.1). Classification (NCBI taxonomy): domain Eukaryota; kingdom Metazoa; phylum Chordata; class Mammalia; order Cingulata; family Chlamyphoridae; genus Tolypeutes; species Tolypeutes matacus. The sequence goes on along the minus strand of JAKSZT010054262.1, from coordinate 2,339,760 downwards.
TACTTATTTCATAGGGTTGTTGAGAGGATTATGTAAGTTAATTCTGGTAAAGTTTACAGAGTAAACTTTGTAAGTTCTCTTACCAAAAGAAGAGGTGTGGCATACAATATCTACGGTTTATAGAAGATGCAAACCTCTCTACCCCCCCCCCCCCTTTTTTTTAAACAAAACCCAGATTTACTCAGGTGGCTGTGGAGATCCCATGATCTCGGATGGTAGGACTCCATCTCAGCCCCAGGGAATAAACCATGATACTCTACCCCAACCGTGTAACTCTCCTAACACTTGGTCTGTGATTGGGCAGTGGAGGTAAGTGGCATGCAGGGAAGGTTTTTCTTTCTTTACTAAAATGTTACAGATATGACTGGCTTGGCCCACCCCATTTCCTCTTCTTTCTCCCTGCTCACATTGCAGAGGGAAGCAATTATGAGTTCACCATGAGGAGGTAAGAGGGAGGACAAAAGTCACCATGCCAAGAAAGACAGAGCAGAAACAAAGAGGCTAAGCCTCTGATGACATTGCTGAGTCACTGTAGTGATACTAAATTACCTATCTCTAGTCTTCTTGTTATGTATGAACAATAACTGCTATAGTTTTATCACTGTAATGGCACTTTCTAATACTCCTAGTCCACATAATCCATCTGATAAAGCAATGCAATATAACATAGCTTGACCTCATGGGACTTGCCATGTGATATACATATTTTTACATAAAAATAAGTTTCTCAATGATAAGAGAGAAGAAAAATAGAGTAATACCATTTTTTTTTCTTTATTAGAGAAGTTGTAGGTTTACAGAACAATCATACATAAAATACAAAATTCCCATATACCTACAACTACCATCAACACCTTGCATTGGTGTAGAATATTTGCTACAATTGATAATAGCACATTTTTATAATTATACTATTAATTAAAGTCCATGATTTAATTTAGGGCTTACTGTATATTGTAGTTCCATGGATTTTGTTTTTCTGTTACCATATATACAATCATATTGAAATATATATTTCAGTGCTGTTAATTGTGTTCACAATGTTGTTCTACCATCACCACCATCTATTACCAAAATATTTCCACCATTTGAAATAGGAACCATGTACCTTTTAAGCCTAAACTGCCATTCTCTATCCCCACTCCTTTCCCTGGTAAACCTATATTCTAAATTCTAACTATGAGTTTGCTTATTCTAATTGTTTCAAATCAGTGAGATCATACAATATTTGTCCTTTAGTGTCTGGCTTACTTCATGCAACATGATTCCTTCATGATAAAGTCCTTTGAGGCACAAGGGTTTTTAATTTTGATGAGGTCCCATTTATCTATTTTTTCTTTTTTTGCTTGTGCTTTGGGTGTAAAGTCTAAGAAACTATTGCCTAACACAGGTCTTGCAGATTTTTTCCCTATGTTTTCATCTAGGAGTTTGATAGTTCTAGCTCTAATATTTAGGTCTTTGATCCAATTTGAGTTGATTTTGTATATGGAGTGAGGTAGGGGTCCTCCTCCTTTATGGCAAATGAAGATCCAGTTTTCACAGCACCATTTGTTGAAGAGACTTCTTTCCCAGTTGAGCAGTCTTTGCCACCTTGTCAAAAATCAGTTGGCCGCAGAGCAGGTGTAGCTCAACGGTTGAGCACCTACTTTGCTTGTAGGTAGCTCAATCCCTGGTACCTCCTTAAAAAAAAAAAAAAAAAATCAGTTGGCCATATATATGAGAGTTGAGTTCTGAGCTCTCAATTCTATTCCATTGATCTATATGTCTGTCCTTGTGCCAGTACCATGCTGTTTTTTATTACTGTGACCCTGTAATAAGTTTTAAGATGAGGAATTGTGAGTCCTCCAACTTCATTCTTTTTCAGAATGGCTTTAGCTATTTGGGGTCCCTTTCCCTTCCATATAAATTTGATGATTGGCTTTCCTATTTCTGCAAAGAAGGTTTTTGGAATTTTGATTGGGATTGCATTGAATCTATACATGGAGTAGTAATGACATTTTTTTTTTTCAGTAGCATGTTTCTTTAATCATTATTATTTACAATTTATCATCCAACAGGTAGGTTTACAGAGAGTAAATAAATAAATGGAAATACATAATTGGCACCACATTTCTTTTTCTAATACAGAGAATTTGTATGTGTTCCATTTTGGGACAACTGTGATAGCTTTAAGCAGAAATTAAATCAGTTTGCTATTTATCCTTTGACAGAACACATCATTTTCAAAGCCTGAGGAAAGGCCCCATGTTTCCTCATTAAAATTAGCGTATGTCACATTTCTTCAGAAACTCAATCCTCAGAAAAAGTTACCAGACAATAGGGCAGAAGAATAGAATATCATGAAGAGTAAAGAACATAAAATAGATAGGCAAGATTACAAAGGCAGGAATAGGAATAGGCAGGAAACCTCCCAACTCTCATTTGTTTCCAAGTCTCTTTTCAGGAAAACAATTTTTTACTGAAAGCAATTACCTTATCCCATTGTGCTTTTCCACTAGTCTCTTTGCAATTGCTTCGTTTATAGAAGTTGTGAATGTCAGAGATCACAGACTGATTTGAGACTCTGGTTCTTCTGGAGAGTCCCATGAAGTGGTTGACAAGATGTCTGCTGGAGAAACTAGATAGCTTGTTTTAAATGGGTTGGGTTTGGGGCCAGGATCTGGTCCCTGGTCTTGATGGGGTGCCCTGTTAAGAACCACCTTGCATTGCTTTCTAAATACTTCAAAGAAAGAAGCATTGCCATAGACTGATTTTAGCATCAGAAAATCCACAAATGAAGAATGTACTCCACTAGGTACATGTTAGGACACTTTTTCCTTTCTCTTTGTTTGAAAGTAAGCCATCTCTATTTCAGTAAAGCATTTCTTCCTAAACTCACCCCAGTTATGCTAGTGGACAAGTTTTTATTTCCATTTTTTATTCATTCAACAAGCTTCAGCAAATTTTCATCGGATGCTCATTATGTGCCAGGAACGTTAAAGGATGTAGGGCATGTCGTGATGTGGTGATGAACACAGTTATAATCTTGTGACCCCTAAATAGGGTAGCTTAAAACTGTCATCACAAAACTCAGAACTGTAGTCCACAAAAGCAGAGTTTCAACTTCTCCCCAAATGCTATTGTATTTGCACTTAATTTGTCCCATGTGGTGGTGGTTCCATTTAAGGATAGATATTTAGGCAAATGAAATTTCTCTACTATTCTGAAAATAGCTATTTATTACACATTAGGGGTCCATACCATTGGACTATATTTTTTCCACAAGCTCTCCCTGGTGCCATTCACTAAGTGCCAAATAAGCTCTTGGCCAAAATATTGGATTACTCTAAAGTCCTCTCCTTATCACTGCTATAAATCTTACTCACTTGAGGAACCATCGAGAATTTCTTTCTATACCTGATTTTCTGCCCAGCAAGCTATGGACAGATCTTACTGTTTTGCATTGCCTAATCCCTCACAGGTTGTTTTTGGATGGCATTAGATATCAAACAACCAAAATAGTTAGAAAAATTAGAAACAGCATAGACAGGATATTGCTCATTGATAAAGGAACAGATCATTGTTATATTCCCTTTCAATTTTTGTAGACTTGTGTCCAGATAGTGTCCTTCCTGCTGCATCCAAGCAGGGCCAGGGTACAAATTTAGCAAGGGTTGAAAGTATTCAGCAACCAAATGAATACATGTGATTAACTGATGAAATCCAAATATCTGCAGTTTAGTTTATAGTGTTATACTAATGTCAGTTTTCTGCTTTTGAAAATGGACTATTTTCAAATGTAAGATATTATCAAGTTATGTAAAATATTATCAGTGGGGAAATATGGTTGAAACGTATTGCACCTCTGTACTACATTTGCAACTTATTGTGAATCTTAAATTTAAATAACTTGTGAGTTATTAAATAACAAGTTTTAAAAGGTACCCAGCACCTAAACGATTACCCAGGAAGTGACTGTCACTGCAAGCATTGCAACTAATTGTAGCAGAGAACTAAAAATGACAGAAATCAAATCAACATTAGCTCTTCCATTTTCTTTCCTTCTCAATTCAGCATTCCAAGGCATTTACTAGGTGAAATTGACATCCATCTCTTTCTATAAATATGTTAATTTCAATTCTGAAGGATTCTCCAGCATAGATCACCATCTGCATCTTCCAGAAATATTTAGGGACCTACCATACGTACTGCCATATGTCAAAGGTCCTAGTGAAAAGAAAAGATTCAGATGTCAAATTTTGAGCCTATGAATTCAAGTAGAGTAATTTGAGCCCTAACTGTAACCGTTTTCTTCTTTTTTCCTAAAGTAATTCTATTGAGACATAGTCACACACCATACTATCCATCCAAAGTGCACAACCAATGACTTACAGCAGCACAATCACAGAGCTGTACGTTCATCGCTACAATCAACCCTAGAACACCTTCATTACTCCAAAAAGAAACCACTCCCACCCCTCAGCAGTCACCTCTCAATTCCTCTCCTATCCTCCCCGCCAAATACAACCACCAGTCTAACTCTGTCCCTATAAATTTATTTATAACTATATTCCATATAAATGGAGTCAAACAATATGTAGTGCTCCATGTCTGTCTGGCCTCCCCCACCCAGCACAATGTTTTTTTGTTTGTTAGTTTGTTTTTTGCTTTTTACAATTGATGGGAAAATATTAATATATTAATATTCACTGTAGGCCATAGTTCGCATTATTGTCCATATACTACCCTATTATTAACACTTCCAGGTGTGTAGTTAGGTCTTTGATTTTAACTCTTTATTCCTTTTTAATGTAGGCACTTATGATTATAAATTTCTCTCTCAACACTGCCTTTGTGGTGTCCCATAGGATTTGATATGTTGTGTTCTTATTTTCATTAGTCTTGAGATATTTGCTGATTTCTTTTGCAATTTCTTCTTTGACCCACTGATTAAGAATGTGTTGTTTAACCTCCATACATTTGTGAATTTTCTAGTCCTCTGCCTGTTATTATTTCCAGCTTAGTTCCATTGTTAGAGAAAGTACTTTATATAATTTCAGTTTTTTTAAATTTATTGAGACCTGTTTTGTGACCCAACATGTGGTCTATCCTGGAGAGTAATTCTTGAGCATTTGAGAAGAATATTTATCCTACTGCTTTGGGGTGTACTGTTCTGTATATGTCTGTTAGGTCTAGTTCATTTAACAAATTATTCAAGTTTTCTTGTTTCCTTTTTGATCTTTTGTCTAGATGTTCTATCTATTGATGTGAGTGGTAGGTTGAAGTCTCCAACTCTTATTTTAGAGGTGTCTGTTTCTCCCTTCAGTTTTGCCAATGTTTGCCTCCTGTATTTTTGGGGCAACCTGGTTAGGTGTATAAATATTTATGATTGCTACTTCTTCTTGGTGGATTGACCCTTTTATCAATATATAATATCCTTCTTTGTCTGTTATAACAGCTTTGCATTCAAAGTCTATTTTGTCCGTTCCCCCAGCTTTTTTTTTTTTTTTTAATTACTGTTGTCATAGAATATCTTTTCCCAGCCTTTCGCTTTCAACCTATTTGTATCCTAGAGTGAGTCTCTTGTAGACAGTATATAGATGAATTATATTATTTTATCTGTTCTACTAATCTGTGTATTTTGATTGGGGAGTTTAATCCTTTAACATTCAGTATTTATTACTGTAAAGTCCATACTTCAACCATTGTATCCTTTGACTTTTATAGTAATGACATCTTGATGATATTTAGTCTTCCAATTCATGAACATGGAATGTCCTTCCATTTATTTAGGTCTTTGATTTCTTTTTGCAATGTTTTGTAGTTTTCTGTGTATAAGTCCTTTACATCCTTGGTTAGATTTATTCTTAGGCATTTGATTCTTTTAGTTATTGTGAATGGAATTTTCTTGATCTATTCCTCCAGTTGTTTATTGCTTGTTTATAGAAACACTACTGATTTTGGGGTTTTGATCTTGTACCCTGCCACTTTGCTGAGTTCATTAGCTCTAGTAGCTTTGATGTAGATTTTTCAGGATTTCTGTATATAGGACCATACATCTGTAAATAGGGAAAGTTTTACTACTTCCTTTTCATTTTGGATGCCTTTTATTTCTCTTACTTGTCTAATTGCTCTAGCAAGAACTTCCAGTACAATGTAGGATAACAGTGGTGACAGTGGACATCCTTGTCTTGTTCCTGATCTTAGAGGGAAAGCTTTCAGTCTTTCACTATTAAGTAGGATGTTAGCTGTGGGTTTTTCATATATGAACTTTATCATGTTGAGGAACTTTCCTGCTATTCCTAGTGTTCTTAATTTTTATTTATCATAAAGTTGTGCTAAATTTTGTCAAATGCCTTTACTGCAGCAATTAAGATGATTATGTGTTTTTTTCCCTTCATCCCATTAATGTGGTGTTTATTAACTGATTTTCTTATGTTGAACCAACCTTGCATACCAGGGATAAATCCCACTTGATCATGGTATATACTTCTTTTAATATGCTGTTGGATTTGGTTTGCTAGTATTTTGTTGAGAATTTTTGTTTCCATATTCATGAGATATATTGGTTGGTAATCTTCTTGTGATAACTTTATTTGGCTTTAGTATGAGGGTGATATTGGCCTCATAGAATGAATTGGGATTCCCTCCTCTTCAGTTTTTTTGGGAGAGTTTGTGCAGAATTGGAGTTAAGTCTTCTTGGAATGTTTGATAGAATTCCCCTGTGAACACATCTGATCTTGGGCATTTCTTTTTTGGGAGGTTTTTGATTACTGATTCAATCTCTTTACTAGTAGCTTTTGGTTTGTTGAGATCTTCTGTTTCTTCTTGAATCAATATAGGTGGTTTATGTGTTTTTAAGAATTTGCACATTCCATCAAGATTATCTATTTTTTGTGTGTGTGCAGTGGTTTATAGTATACTCTTACAGTTCTTTTATTTTAGTGGGGTAGGTAGTAATGTCCTCCTTTTCATTTCTGATTTTGGTTGTTTATATGCTCTCTTTTTCTTTGTCAGTTTGGTTATCTTTGTTATTCCCTTCCTTCTGCTTTGTGTTTAGTTTGCTCTTCTTTTACTAGTTCTTCCAGTTTTGAAGTTAGGTCTCTGATTTGAAATCTTTTCTTTTTTTAAACAAATTAATTTTATTGATATGTATTAAAAAAGCATACAACCCATCCAAAGTATATAATCAATGGTATTTGGTGTAATCACATAGTTATATATTCATCAATTCAACCATTATTAGAACATTTTCACTATTCTAATAATAATAAGAGTAATAAACAAAAAACAGTCAAACTCCTCACCTCTTAATCCCTCTGTGCTTCCCCTGCCATTCATAGCTGCTATTCTGTTTCTGTCTCCCTAGTTTATTTGTATTTATATTTTGTATAGTTGGAGTCAAGCAATATGTAGCACCTATGTTTAGTTTCTTACCCTTATCATATTTCCTTTTTATTTTTTATTTTTTTACCCCTACTGGAAGATTATTAATATATGACTATCTACTACCACCCAGTTTGCTTTGGTTGTATTTTTACCTGGTATTAACATCTTATAACATTAACATACATTGGCTTAGTTTCAAAGAAACAGTCTTATATGTGCAATATTACCCATATTCATATATCACATGAGGTTTCTCTATGTTATACAGTCCCATGTTACATTTTTTAGCTTTTCTTCCAGTAATACACATGACCTTAGACTTTTCCTTTCAAGCACTGTCATACCCATATAATAACACTTAACACTGCCAGTTACAAACACCATGATGTGCTTTCACCTTTTCTATTCATTTCCAAAGGTTAACAAACAACCTTTTTACCAATTCTGTACAGATTAACCCTCAGCATTCCATTCTCTAACCTCATTCTATTTTCTGGTGACTTATATTCTAGTTATTAACTCCATGAGTTTACATAATATATTTAGTTCATAATAGCTCAGACATACATTATCTGCCCTTTTATGTCTGACTTGTTTCTCTCAACATAATGTCCTTTAGGTTCATCCATGTTGTCCTGTGCTTGATGACTTTATTTCTTCTTAGCTACATAATATTCTACAATGTGTATACACCACAATTTGTTTATCCATTCATTGATTGATGGATCCCTGGGTTGTTTCCATCTTTTGGCAATTGTGAATAATGCTGCTATGACCATAAGTGTGCAGATGTCTGTTCATATCACTGCTCTCAGTTCTTCTGTGACCCAGCCCGCGGGTCGATCGAACCGAAACCTGAAAGAGGGAGTGGGAATGATGGAGACAAGAGACACGAAGAATGGGGACAAGACAGGGCTCTGATCAAGTCTTGTTTATTGAGGTTAAGTTGTGGGTGTATATGATGAATGAGGAAGCCTCCTGATTGGTTGCTCCTACTATTGTGGAGTCCCCTGATTGGGCACGCCCACTTCGGGCGGGAAACTACCGCCCTGGGCACTCCCACCTCTGGCGGGAAACCTCTGGCGGGAAACCACCGCCCAGTACTGATTGCATAAAGAAGAAGTACAGAACGAGAAATAGGAAATAGTTGCAAAAAATGGCGTTAGCATGCAAGATGGCCGTAATAATACCGGTGCCAGGGGCAGCTTCCCACACTTCTGGGTATATAACTAACTAGTAGTGGTATTGCCGGGTCACATGGCAAATCTGTATTCACCTTCCTAAGGAACTGCCAAACTATCCTCCACATTGGCTGTACCATTTTGCATTCCTACCAACAGTGAATAAGTGTTTCTATCTCTCTATACCCTCTCCAACACTTGTAGTTTTCTGTCTTTTTAATAGTGGCCATTCTAATAGGTGTGAAATGATATCTCATTGTAGCTTTGATTTGCATTTCCCTAACTGCTAGTGATGTTGAACATTTTTTCATGTGTTTTTTCACCATTTGTATTTTTCCTTTGGACAAATGTCTGTTCAAGTCTTTTGTTCGTTTTTTAATTGGGTCGTTTGTCTTTTTATTGTTGAGTTGTAGTATCTCTATATATTGTAGATCTTAAATCCTTATCAGATATGTGACTTCCAAATATTTTCTCCTATTGAGTTGGCTGCCTTTTCACCCTTTTGATGAAATCCTTTGAGGTACAAAAGTGTTTAATTTTGAGGAGGTCCCATTTATCTATTTTTTCTTTTGTTGCTTATGCTTTGGGTATAAAAATCCAAGAAACCACCACCTACCACAAGATCTTGAAGATGTTTCCCTACATTTTTTTCTAGTAGTTTTATGGTCCTGGCTTTTATATTTAGGTCTTTGATCCGTTTTGAATTGACTTTTTGTTTAGGGAATAAGGTAGGGGTCCTCTTTCTTTCTTTTGGTTATGGATATCCAGTTCTCCCAGCACCATTTGTTGAAGAGACTGTTTTGTACTGGTAATGTGGACTGGGTAGGTTTGTGAAAAAACAATTGGCCATAGATGTGAGGGTTTATTTCTGAACTCAATTCTGTTCCTCTGATCAATGTGTCTATCTTATGCAAATACCATGCTGTTTTGACTACTGTAGCTTTGTAATATGTTTTAAGTTTAGAGAGTGAAAGTCCTCCCACATCGCTCTTCTTTTTTAGGATGCTTTTGGCCAATTAGGTGCCCTTTCCCTTCCAAATAAATTTGGTAATTAATTGCCTTTTCTATTTCTGTAAAGTAGGCTGTTGGAGTTTTGATTGGTATTGCATTGAATCTGTAAATCAGTTTGAGTAGGATTTACATCTTCACGACATTTAGTCTTCCACTCCATGAGCATGGAATGTCTTTTCATTTGTTTAGGTCTTCTTTGATTTCTTTTAGCATTGTTTTGTAATTTTCTGTACATCTTTGGCTAAATTGATTCCTAGGTATTTGAGTCTTTCTGTTGCTATTGTAAATAGAATTTTTTCCTGGTTTCCTCCTCACATTATTCAATACTAGTATACAGAAACATTACTGATTTTCTGTGTTGATCTTGTAGCCTTCTACTTTGCTGAACTCATTTAGTAGCTCAAGTAGCTTCCTTGTAGACATCTCAGAAGTTTCTAAATATAGGATCATGTCATCTGTGAATAGTGAGTTTTACTTCTTCTTTTCCTATTAGGATGCTTTTTTTTTTCCTTTGTCTAAAATTGCTCTAGCTAGAAATTCTAACACAATATTGAATTCCTCTTTTCCTATTAGAATGCTTTTTTTTCCTTTGTCTAATTGCTCTAGCTAGAAATTCTAACACAATATTGAACAGTGGTGACAGTAGGAATCCTTGTCTTGTTCCCGATCTTAGAGGGAAAGCATTCAACCTTTCCTTTTTGAGTACCATGTTGGCTGTGGGTTTTTCATGTATGCCTTTTATCATATTGAGGAATTTTCCTTCTCTTCCTATCTTTCAAAGTGTTTTTATTCAGTCACTGGTTGGAGTGTGTTTGCTGAAACATTGATAACAACCGTGTGACAGAGGATCCTGCCTCGAGGCTATTCAGAGCTTTGCAAATCAGTTCTCCAAACTTTACCTTCTCCCAGGTAGAAAATAATTCCACTCCTCCCTTTGTCTTTAACAACTAGTCCTGGTCAGTAGGGAGGATGATTGAGAGGGTTGTATCTCTTTAGTTGGTGCAGGCTCCCAGGGTAAACAGTGGCATAGTCTCACCAGGCCTGGAAGGCTCATGGACAGAGCAGACCAAATTTGTTGACCAAAAGCGATTTGAATCAGCCTTAGGCTGCATCCCTCTCTTTCCCATTTCCTGTGGAAGTGGATCCCTGTGGCCCCCTCTGTCTGTAGCTGCTGGCCAGGGGCTGGAGAATTCAAAGCTGTCTGCTCCAAGGGTAGGGGTAAGTGCTCTGGCAGCTACAGCTTCTACTCAACAGTATTTCCATCGAGATTCTTTTCCTGTGCCTCTCTCTCTCTTCTGGGTGGTGACAGCCTTCCTCCGGTGTCCTAAACCCCAGAACATTTTTTTTCCAGGCCATTTCTGCCTGTCTTCTAGTTCTTTTTCTGGGAGAGAAGTGAGTCTTGTGTCTCTCTAATCTGCCATCTTCCTGGAACTCCTTTCTTTTTTATTAATGTAAACATCCGGAGCTATAAATTTCCCTCTCAGCATTGCCTTTGCTGCATGCCTTACGTTTTGGTATGTTGTATTTTCATTCCCATTCTCCTTAGGATATTTTCTAATTTTGCTTCTAATTTCCCTTTTAACCCATTGGTTGTTTAAGAGTATGTTGTTTAATTTCTACATATTTGTGAGTTTTCCATTTTCTTCCTCTGTTATTGATTTCTAGCTTCATTCTGTTATGGTTCGAGAATATATACTGTATAAATTCAATATTTTTGAATTTATTGAAACTTCTCTTCCAAACCAACCTATAGTCTATCCTGGTGAATGATCTGAGTGTACTTGAGAGTAATGTGTATTCTTTTTCTTTTGGGTAAAGTGTTCTATATATGTCTGTTAGGTCTAGTTGGTTTAGACTATATTCAAGTCTTTTATTTCCTTATTGATCTTCTGAGTAGATGTTCTATGCGTTATTGAAAATGGTGTATTAAAGTCTCCTACTCTGCTGAGAGCAGTGTGTTGAAGTTTCTGCTGTTAGGTGCATATATGTTTATAATTGTTACATCTTCCTGTTAAACTGTCCCATTATCCATATGTAATGACCATCTTTGTCCCTCATAGCTGTTTCTGACTTAAACTCTATTTTACTTGATATTAGTATAAGCCAACCCAACTCTCTTTTGGTTACCACTTGCATGGTATATTTTTTGCCTTCCTTGCACCTTCAGCATACTTATATCTTTGTATTTCAGGTGATTGTCTTGCAAGCAGCCTATAGTTGGATTATGCTTTTTTAAATCCATTCTACCAATTTCTGCCTTTTGACTGGAGAGTTTAATTCATTACATTTGAAGCCACTACTGATAATACAGGACTTTCTTTTGCCAGTTTGCTAGCCTGTATAAGTCATGTACATTTTTGTCCTTCACTTCCGTTAATGCTTACTTTTATATTTCTTTGATTTATTTGTTCCATATTGAGTGCCTTCTTATTTTTATCTGGATATATTTTTCATCTATTTTCCTTATGGTTTCATGGGGTTAAAATTTAACATCCTAAATATATAACAATCATATTTGGTTTGAATACCAACTTAACTTTGATAGCATGCACATATACTTTTCCTGGATCCCTCTGACCCCCAACCATATTTTCACACTTGTTACCACTTATATCTTTGTATAGTGTAGGTCCAAAACCATAAATTTATCATTACTTTTTATGGATTTGCATTTTAGCACCTGTAGGAAGTAAGAAGTGGAATTACATACCAAATGATAAAATACAGTAATACATAATACTGGCATTTATAATAATCCAAGTGGTCACCTTTTCCATGGGTCTTTGCTTCTTTATGCCACTTTGAACTACTGTTTCGTGTCCTTTCCTTTCAGTTTGAAGAACTCCCTTTAGAATTGCTTGTAGGGCAGGTCTAGTGGTGATGAACTCTTTCAGCTCTTGTTTACCTGAAAATGTCTTAATCTCTTCCTCATTTTTGCAAGAAAGTCTTGCTAGATATAAAAGTCTTGCTTGGCAGTTGTTTTCTTTCAGCATGTTATGAATTTCAACCCACTGCCTTCTTGCTTTCATGGTTTCTGATGAGAAATTGGCTCTCAATCTAATTGGGACTTCCTTGTATGTAACATGCTGCTTTTCTCTTGTAGCTTTCAGAACTCTCCTTGTCTTTTCCTTTCAATAGTGTGATCAGTATATAATGGGTTGTATTTTTCTTCATGTTTATTCTGTTTGGTCTTCTCTGAGCTTCTTGGATGTGCATATTCATATCTTCTGCTGTTTGGGAAGTTCTCTATCATTTCTTTGAATAATTGGTACTTTTGTTGGTGTCCCAAAGGTGTCTTAGGCTATTTTTAAAAATATTTTTTTATTGAAGTATATCATTTGTACATGACATGCATAAGCAATAAGTGTATAGTAAAGATTGTGAACTTAAAAAATAAACATACAAAAAAATCATGCAGGGGTCTCATACATCACCCCTCCACCAACACTTTGTATTGTTGTGAAACTTTTTTTTTTTTTAAAGATTTTTTAAATTTATTTATTCATTTATCCCCCCCCTGCTGCTTGTGCTCGCCGGGTCAGCCAACCACGCCGTGCGGGCAGGCCTGCCTTCACCAGGAGGCCCCGGGAACCGAACCCCGGGCCTCGCATATGGCAAACGGGAGCCCCACTGATTGAGCCACAGCCGCTTCCCCTGTTGTGAAACTTTTGTTACAAATTATGGAAGAGCATCATCAAAATATTACCACCAACTATAGTTCTCATCCTACATTTGGCACATTTTTCCCCCAACCCACCCTATTTAAAAAATATATATTTTATCACAGAGGTTGTGAACTGGCAAAACAATCATACACACATGTAGAATTCCCATACGATACCCCTTCACCAACACATTACACCATGCTGGGACATTTGTTACAGATTATGAGATAATATCATCAGACAATTACCACCAACCATGGTCCATAGCATACATTTGGCACACCTTTTCCATACACCTCCATTATCAACACAGTACATCTTTGGCATTGATGCAAGAATATTATAGTATTGTTGTTAACCACAGTCTATAGGTCACACTAATTGTAGTTTTCCCATGCTTCTCCACATTCCCACCACCCTGCAGTAGTGATGTACATCTATTCTAGCTCACAGAAGGGCACTCTTGAATTTGTATCGTCGATCACAATTCTCATCCACCTCTGGGTTCACTGTGTTATTCAGTCCCTAGATTATTTAGCTTGCTTTCAGTTGACATTTACTTCCTCAGACTACCCTTTTTCAGCCACAATCCCATTTATAAACCAGTTTCTACTCACTATAATGTGTGACCATCAACTCTTCCATTTCCACACTTTTACAGTCAAGTTAATTAAAGCTTCTACATACATTAAGCCTCAGTAGTCTTCTCAACCCTCCTCTTATCTCCTAATAACCCATACTCTTAAGTTTTAACTCCATGTGTTTATTCTTCGTATTTAGTTCATATTAATGAGAACATGAAATATTTGTCCATTTGTGTTTGGCTTTGCTTTGCTTAGAATAATGTCTTCAAGATTCATCAAAGTTATCAATGTGTCCCAATTTCATTTCTTCTTAGTGCAGCATAGTATTCCATTGTATGTTTATACCACATTTTGTTTATCCATTCATTGGTTGATGGACACTTGGGTTATTTCCATCTTTTGGCAATTGTGAATAACACCGCTATGAACATCAGTGTGCAGATGTCTGTTCATATCATAGTTTTTAGTTCTTCTGGATATATTCCTAGTAGAGGAATTGCTGTATCATACGGCAGTTCTATATTTAGCTTCTTGAGGAACCGCCAAACTGTTTTCCACAGAGGCTGCACCATTTTACACTCCCACCAACAGTGAAGGAGTGTTCCTATTTCTCTACATCCTCTCCAGCACTTATTGTTGTCTGTTTTTTTAATAATGGCCATTCTGTGTGGTGTTAGATGATATCTCATTGTTGTTTTAATTTGCATTTCCCTAATAGCTAGTGATATGGAACATTTTTTATGTGCTTTTTGGCCATTTGTATTTCCTCTTTGGAGAAATGGCTATTTAAATCTTTTGCCCATTTTTTAATTGGATTGCTTGCTCTTTTATTGTTGTGTTTTATGAACTCTTTATATAGAATGGAAATCAAATCCTTATCAGATACGTGGTTTCCAAATATTTTTTCCCATTGAGTGGGCTGCTTTTTCACCTTCTTGATGAAGTCCTTTGAATCACAGAAGTGTTTAAGTTTGAAGAGGTCCCATTTATCCATGTTTTCTTTCATTGTTCATGCTTTTGGTGTAAGGTTTAAGAATCTACCACCTACCACCAGGTCTTGAAGATGTTTCCCTACATTTTCTTCTAGGAGCTTTATTGTACTTGCTTTTATATTTAGGTCTTTGGTCCATTCTGAGTTAAATTTTTTTTTTTTAAACAATTTATTGAAGTATATCATTTATACATGAACATACATAAACTATAAGTGTTGAGTAAACATTGTGAATTTACAAAACAAACATGCATAATATCATGCAGGGCTCCCACACTTCACCCCCCCCCCAAACACCTTGCATTGGTTTGAAACATCTGTTAACAAATCATGAAAGAGCATCGTCAAACTATTACTACTAACTATAGTCCATATCTTCCTCCTCTATACATTTTTTTTAAGGATTTATTTATTTATTTATTTACTTTTATCATTTTTACACCCCCCCCCCCATTTTTGCTGTTTCTGTGTCAATTTGCTGAGCAACTCTCTGTGTCTGTTTCCTGCCCTCTCTTCTCCTCCTGTCTTCACTGGGATTTAATCCTTGGAACCTCTGATGTGGGAGAGAGGCATCCTGCTGCCTGTGCCACCTTAGTTCCTGGTTTTTCAGTGTGTCTCATCTTGGCTCTCCCTTGTGTCACTCTCCTATTATGTCATCATCTTGCTGCATGGCTCACGGGGCCTGGCGGCTGGTCCGCGCATGGGGCCTGACGGCTTACCCGGGGCCTGGCAGCTTAACGTGCACACGGGGCCTGGCACCTCACCCAGGGCCTGGCGGCTCACCTGCACATGGGGCCTGACAGCTTACCTGCTCACGGGGCCTGGTAGTGCACCCGTGCACAGGGCCTGGTGGCCCATGCACGTTCTGTATTTTTCTTTTCTTATTTTTACCGGGATATCCCAGGGACCAAACCCAGTTCCCTCCATAAGGGAGACGGACGCCCAACCACCCGAGCCACATCTGTGCCCCTGCTGTGTCTCTTAAGGTTGACCAAAGATACCTAAAGTTACAGTCTTTTCCCATACAGGATAGTCATATAAACAGCTCCCCAAAATGAAAAGCCTAGGACCAGATAGATGGTTTCACAGGTGAGTTCTACCAAATTTATAGCCCTCAATGCTTACATTAAAAAAGAAGACAGAACTAAAATCAATGACCTAATTACACAGCAGGAGGAGCTAGAAAAAGAACAGCAAACTAATCCGAAAGCAAGTAGAAAGAATGAAATAATAAAGATCAGAGCAGAAATAAATGAAATTGAGAACAAACAAACAAACAAACAAAAAAAAACAGAGAATTAACAAACCCAAAAGTTGGTTCTTCGAGAAGATTAACAAAATTGACAAACCTTTAACTAGACTGATTAAGGAAAAAAGAGAGAAGATGCAAATAAATAAAATAAAAAATGAAAATGTGAACATTACTACTGACCCCACAGAAATAGGAGAGATCATAAGAGGTACTATGAACAACTCTGTGCCAAAAACTAGACAATATAGACGAAATGGAAAAATTCCTAGGAACATACAAACAAACTACACTGACCCTAGAAGAAATAGAAGCCCTCAACAAACCAATCACAAGTAAAGAGATCGAAACATTCATCCATTTCATTTATTTCTTCTCTGATCTTTATTATTTCATTCCTTCTACTTCCTTTGGGATTAGTTTGCTGTTCTTTTTCTAGTTCCTCCAGCTGTGTAATTAGGTCATTGATTTTAGCTCTTCTTTTTTAATGTAAGCATTGAGGGTTATAAATTTTCCTCTAAACACTGCCTTCACTGCATCCCCATAGGTTCTGAAATGTGTTTTCATTGTCATTCTTCTCGAGATATTTGTTGATTTCTTTTGAAATTTCTTCTTTGACCCACTGATTATTTAAGAGTGTGTTGTT